>JAOUZG010035770.1:2739180-2760331 GCA_026289955.1 Argiope argentata
TGGAGATGAGAAGACTCCGTCGGACCATGATGGAGATGAGAAGACTCCGTCGGACCATGATGGAGATAAGAAGACCTGGAAGTATTCATATCAACGTCTCAAATTATTTTCTGCGAGCACTTGCTAATAAAGGAACGCTTTCAATATCTTTCTGGATCACGGTGACCTGATGGTTGACCTCGGTTTCGGAACAGGAGGGTCTCAGGTTTGAGACCTGATTCCACCGAAGAACCAAAGTATAAGCTGGACTGATACACAAAATCAGTAGAGGCCAAACGTCTTAGCTTTGGTGTGCTGTGAAAGCTTGGAGAGGGTTACACCAGATCAGGTGTCTTCCTTATCTGACCACGGCTCAAAATTACGAGGTTCGTCCCATAATAGCCCTAGTGTCGCTTTAAAGCAAGACGTTAATATTGTCACGAAGACTGAATTAATGACAAGGACAGTTAGAAACAATTGCGTTTTTTAGCATCAAGCAACTCGCTGGAGAACAAAACGAAGAACTGAGCCCAACTCAGCTTTTATACATCTGGTGAACATACGAGAATAATCTCACTCGAATAGTAAATAATGTTCTAGAACCATCTTGATTTTAGAGAAATAATAAGAACAATTTTAAATAAAATTCCAGTCTTTGATTAAAATGCGCTGGCCGGGAATCGAACCAAGGACCATTGGATTAGAAGTCCAATGCTCTACTAATCGAACTATGGGGATTTACAACAGTCTTTCTTTTTGAGGAAATATAACTAAACCAACTACATCGATGTATACCATTAGTAAAATTGTCTATTTTATTTGTCTATTTATTTTGAAATTTTGATTAAAAAATCAATTATATTTTTTATTTGTATTATTTAAGCTTAGCGGAGTGGTTAGCTTTTTATATGCAATCTTACTAAACTTTAATTTTTACAAAGATTGAATTTGGGAATTGATTTTTAATTTCTTTATATTACATTCGATTTTCGGAATTTTACTCACTTGCATGGGTTCAACAATAATGCAATATTTACTATCTCCGTAACATATCCATCAGCTAATCGATTGTTTCAATGAAGCTTTGATTATCTTCAATGTGTATATCTTTTGATGGTGAGTTTCAGAAATCGCAAAACTCCATATTGTTTACGAAATGAATTGAAAACCAAGAAGTAAAAATAGTATACATTTGCAACAAAGAAAAATTGTTTTGTGTATTTGAAAGGTTGGTTTCATTCAATTTATTTGTATTTCAAAAACCGAAGATTATTAAGCAAATTAGAACTGATGCAAACCAGAATACAGTTAAACCCATGTTTGTGGAATAAAGTGTATCTATTTTTTTTTCTCATTGGAACTTAAATTGGAACATTTTTTCTGTAGTGATGGAAGTTATTGGCCCTGATTACAGATCTCTGTATGGCATTGGAATAAATGCTGGTTGGGTATTGGGTTACTTGATTCTACCCGGCATCGTCTTGTTGCTGAAAGACTGGTTCTACGTACAGCTTGTTATAACGATTCCGTCTATTATCTTTCTTTCATCTTGGTGGTAAGTCTTCTACAATAAAATAATACTTTTAGTATATATTTCGTTGATAAAAAATGAGCATAAACTTTAAATAATTGGTAAATCCTTATACTCTTTGCTGCTTCTCCAAAGTCCTCATTGCATTTATCTTACCATTTGTATAGTCTTCAAATAGGAAGGGATGGCCTGGTTGGTAGAGCGTTGGACTCGTACTCCTTAGGTTACGAGTTTGAAACTCACCGGCCAAAAGATTCCCCGAGTGTATGGCGGCTGTCGCTCGCTAAATATGGTCGTTGTCGCAAAATCCTCCATGTCGAGATTGATACCACTGGGGGTACTGGGTCAGAGGTGATCGTTCTCTGTTCCAGATCTAAATTACGATCTGAGATGTATGAATGAATATGCATGAAAACCACCCCCTAAAACGGGTTTTTACGAGTGTGTATCTAAGTCGTACTCTTGGCCCTAGATGGCGCTACTTGTAAAACAAAGAGACGCATTTCTCAGGCTTAAAATCTGCCGATCGTATCAGCGGAAGCTTGTACACGGCAAGTGCCATTAATCACAACACATAGTCTTCAAATACATCCTGGAAGATAAATTTTTACAGTTTTTAAAAAATTTACTCTAATGTATTTGTACAACTTCTGCAATATTGAAAATTTTTTAACCCAATGATGACGCTACATAGTCTGAGAAAAAAAACTTTTGTTGCTAAATCCGGGCTGTGAGAAGAAGAGAAATGTGATGTTAGTTTTTAAATACTACACAGAATCAATCACACAGCTTGGATGTTTTTCCTCATTTTATTGTGAGCTATACGTGAATGGCTCCTAATGAAGGATTCAGTACCTCTGAGAGGTCTCATAATATGATTCTTTAAAATCACTGAGGCGACGTTAAACTTAACTCTAATTATAACAACCAGTGGAACAGAATCCGTCTTTAAGCATTTTTAATATCTAACAATGCTATAGGGAAGGAGAACTCTTCATACTATTCCTACGGCACCACATTATCTATATTAATAAAAAGGAAACTCGAAATTCGTTGCTAAGCGCAAAACTGGAGAACGGCTGGACCGATTTGGCTAATTTTTTAAAAATATTTTCGTTAAGACACGAGGATTGTTCTTACGGAGAAAAAAAATTAAACTGAATGGAAAATAGTTAAAATGACAATTTTCTTACTTTCCAGCCAAAAATCTTCATTTCCTTCCCTCACACCAACTGAATGAGATAGCAGGAAGTAATAAATTATGATTTGTTTAGAAAGAAATGCGCGAAGTCGGTTTTCATTCATAGATAACGCGATGTTTAAAAAAGAAGGAAAATGTTTGCTTTTATTATTAGTCGGTATAAATATTTAATCTATGCCTGCTCAAAATAAAATCTGGGCAGGGAAGAAAAAAAAGTAATAACAAAGCGAAAAAAGGGTTTATAGAAAGAAAAGTTATGAAGAAAAAAAGGATAGAAAAGAAAAGAAGGGTGTGGGTGTCACCATTATTTCGTCTGTGCGAGGTATTTTCCAAGCTGTTTTTAAGCTTTTGCATCTCTTGAAAACCAATTGTGTCTTTATTTGTTTAGTGTTCTGTTTTTATAGAATAATGAGATTCAATTTATGAACATTTGAATCTCATTATTCTATAAAAACAGAGTTTTAGACCTTTCCCTCCACCATTTAAGTAAAATATCAATTCTGGGACAATCATTGTTCGGATAGAAAGAAAAAGATGAGTTGTACAGTGAACAGACCATCTGAAGAAAATAATACTAAATAATACTCTAAATGAACTATATGATTATCAAAATTTGTTTGGTTTAAAAATATTTTGGTGAAAAACCAGTTATGAGAAACAGCTACATAAAATATTAGCGAGCATTAATACTGGCGAACCGACTGGTCGCCAAAGGCGGCTAGTCTCTAATAAATGGTTTAAGGCCAGAACAAATCTTAATGTGTTTGTCGCATGATATAATTATTTTTGCCGCAAGTGGGAGAGAAACAGTGGGTACTTGGACGACTGCCAAGGTCACATTTGTGACGTCATAACCTTGAAACATGTGTCTTCTATTCTAAACTTATTCAGCAATCTATGAACTATTAATTCGTAAAGCTTTTAGTCACCTTAATGACCATTCTTTATTGAACTCATTTCGTAGATTCATTCAATTATCTCTGGAAAGCCAAATTATTTTAAAACTCATAGATAATATTTAAAAAGATATTGAGAACATACTGTTTGAAGATTTTGCTGTTTCTTCAAACAGACGAGTTTTTTTTAGAAGTACTCATACGCCAGGGTCTGACGCAAACATTTAGGCTTAATTTACGCTGTGTTTCCAGTAATATTTGGCGTCAATCTAGTACTTGGCGACTATTGTGCAACAATATTTTAATTTGGAGATTAACTGATACTATGCCAACTGAAAGGTATCCATTAGGAATATTATAATATTTTCTAAGATCTTCAAGTGATGCAGGCCAAATTGTGATTATTTATGTTTTTAAATATTAAACTTGGCGATTGTTGTACGTCTTCTTAATTTCCCTTCCTGGATATCATGTTAAAAAAGTGCATAAGCTAAGAACTGTTGATAGTTTTACGTTTTTAGCGTAGCGGGTTCGGATTGAATGGACTTTACTCGAGGACAGCACAAACAAATTTATTTGGAGATATTTACAGGATGACTTGATAAAGGAAAACTTCAGATAAACACAATCCAGCAGCCAACAGTCACTAACAGCGTAAATGCAAGACTTACGCACAATAAAAACAGACTGCAAAACAGCTATCGTATAGCACAGCAAACAGTAAATAGCAGCGAGCTCAATAATACAACGTTAACAGCAAACGTAAACATAGCTCACTAATAGCAAGCGAGAAAAGTAATCCGCTAGTCCAGCGAGACGCTTCTCTTCCGTGAGGAAACTCAATCACTAACTACCGGAGTTACGGCAATCCGTCCCTTATATAGCCGGGCAAGCGCGTGCCCCAAAACACGCGAAACATCGCGAGCGATCCAGCGGCTACTAGACTATTCCTTTCGCCAAACCAACCCAGCTGGCGTGAAGCTCCTCGCCAAACGTTGCCAATCGCTTTCTCCTTCCGCGCGTTTTCGTGGCGTTAGCCCGCTTGTAACAATAAGTTATATCTAGATTTCACCAATCTCTCAATTGAAACTAAACAATGCAATGTTAATCCTGCAAATAAAATGTGTCTCTGAAGTATTAGTTACTTTTTTAAAGAAAGAATATTTTCATTTGCTGAAGCACTTCATTTTCTAATAACCCCACCCTTAAAATGTATTAGTTCGAAGTTAATTTTATTTTAATATTTGGCTCTTTCACTGGCTAGAAAATTGGTAAATGATTTAACATGATTGAATCGGCTAGAGACTTCAGAATGGCATATTATTCAGTTCAGTTCAATAGAAATAATTAGAAACATTTTATTTACTTTTATCGAATATCATTGATGCTTAGCTTATTCTAAAATTAGGTGGATTTTATTTATTTATCAAGACCTAAGTTGTTTCGATCCCTATAAATTCACTGTAAACTAAATATTCTTTAACAAATAACTAAATTATAAAAATAGATTGTATAAATAAATATAACTAATTCAAATAGATTTTTTTAAAAATGTTTTGTAATTCTTCCACACATGAAGATACTTATTGAAATAGGCATCAAACAGAAAAAAGAAACTTTAATAGATTTTACAAGATAAATGATTTTATATATAAAAAAAGAAACTTAAAATTGGATTGCAAAAGGCATATTTATTCACTTCCTGTTTCATTCTACAAAATTCATATATCTAGAGATTTGATTAGTGGTCAGTAGCATTCCACTGTAATACCGAACGCACCAGTTGCCAATTTAGTTTTATTGTATTGTAAGATGGCATCATGGGTTCTACTTATCCAAAATGTTTAATCACACAATATATTTGAACATTTTTTAAGGGTATAAAGATTTCAGAATAAACTATGCAACTATTCGGGAAAAGGTATTTGTAATTTAATTACTTTTCATTGCTATTTAATCAAATAAAACTCAAAACTTTTCAGGCTGCTTCCTGAATCCCCTCGATGGCTATTAACCCGTGGGAATACGGTTGCAGTGATGCAAGTACTTTCGAATTCTGCAAAAGCTAATGGAATTGATTTCGAAGATATAAAGCCAATACTGCAAGATACCGTATCTAAGACAAGTAAGGTAAAAACTAGGTAATCTAATTTACTTTATAAAGTGTAATAATTTGATAGTGCTTGGGGAATTTATTTATTTCAATGAAAAATAATTTTGTTTTGATATGTTTACCCTAGTCTGAAGTTTTATCTGAAGTGTTCAGAGAACTTTGTATTGAATTTGAATGAATAGCTGATGTAAGAAAAATATATAAAATGGTTCAGGCTATACTATCGATTTACTTATATCGAAGGTGTGTGTGTTAACGGTCTACATGCTAGAAAGTTAAATCTTCAGCTAAAACATTTGGTACTTGTATACCTTGGAGGAAGGAACGATTTTTAATTAACTAAAAATTAAACGAAATTTCGTCGATTTTCTCCAATAATTTCCGAAAATGCAGTCAAACAAACATGCTTTATACATCAAGTCAAAAAAATAATCTTTTCAATGTTACTAATATTTTAACTTATAAATAAAATTTCTATTTTAAAGGAATTTTTTTAAAAAAATAATTTCATAATATTTATCCACAATTTATCACGTACAAAAAAAATTGAAACTGTACGAGCAAGTTAAGAGTTGTGACAAAAATAAGCTTTTATCAACGTGTCGCTATTCCATTGATGAAATCTCAAATCAAAAAGTTAACTTTTACTGAAAATTAAATCAAGAGGAGTGCAATTTTCAGCACGCGTCTGTATGAAAATAAATAAGTTTTCTAAAATATATAATTTCAAAAACAGATTTCTATGATCTGTTACAATATACGTATTATTAATTTAATTATCCAGCTTTATTTAAAGCAAGCATGGTTTAATTTATATCAAAACATGTTATTTATATTATATTGGCAGTTTCCGCACGGCGTTGCCCATGACATAGCATCAAAGAAGAAAAATTAGCTTTAAACTTGTCTAAATTCCACCCGATATGACATAAGCATATTAAGTAACATCAAAGAAAGCATAAAAATATTTTTATAAATTATCAGAAATATCTACAAAACATTTTTGTTGCGCACATTCAAAAATATTTAGAATGTTACAAAGGTAAAAATATGACCCCATAGACAAAACACAGACGATCATTTCGAGGCTGGATTTCTTTCTTTCGGCAAAATGAGATTTGAATCGGTGTTTAAAACCAGACTAAACAAAGAAATGTATCGCATATGCATACCACAGTTCTTGCTATTTGCACATGCGCAGCTTGAGGTTTTCAAGTATGCGTAAATAAATTGATATTAGAAAACTCTTTTTATTTTGATATGATTTCAATGTACTAAAACCTTCCCCAACAAATGCTCTTCAAAATAGGATTAATTTCGCGAGTTTTTATGGTTCCAACATAGATACGCTTTCTGGAGACTTCATTCAATTCCTACTATTACACACACATACACCCTATATATATATATATATATACCGGCGAAAAAGTTCCCGTACTCCAAATTTAAAAAATCATTTTCCATGATTTTTTTAAGTATATTAAATTTTGCCATACGAGTAATGAAACCATGGACATGCTTGAAGCTTTTTTCGGCGATCGACTTATCTCAAAAAATCTTTGGCCACCTCGATCCCCTGATCTGACCATCCCGGACTTTTTTCTGTGAGGATATTTAAAGGACAAAATTTATGAAGGTGATCCTCAAACAATAGAAGATTTGAAAATCACAATTACCCAAAGGATACAAGAAATCACTCCTAGCATGATAAAACGCGTTTCGAAAAAAATGCGCAAACGAGTTCAGCTTTGTCTCCAAGAAAGGGGTGAACATTTTGAACTTTTATAATTAATGTAAGTTCAGTATTTTTTCCTTAGTTATGTTAAAAGTGCTTATTATCATTGGCATAAAAATAATTATTTTTAAACCTATTGTTTTTTTAAAATAAATTCACAAATCATCAGTACGGGAATTTTTTGGACACCCTATATATATATATTGCACAAATTTTCAATCGTTAATAAAATACTGTTTATTCATCCAATCAAATCCAAATAAGTCTTTTTAAACTTGTAGTGGATCACATTTGATGTCAATACGATTTTTTGATATATTAATTTACAAATTTTTTATTTATTAATTAAAAACTAACTTTCTCGCTAAAACTCTTCATTACCCACCCACTAAATAAGTAACGAATTCAATTTTTTTTTCTTCTGTAAAGTAATGAGGTTAGGCTTAACATGTTTTGGGCCTATTATTTTAAACGATTCTGTTTATTTTCATAATGCTTGATGCGTTTAACATTAAAAATGTTAAACTAAACATTTTTAATTCATCGATTTTTCCGATAGAAAAATCACGCATTTTGTGTTGTCACAATTGGATTTGAATACTCAAATGGTGTTGAAAATTCAACGCTCGTATAATTTTTCGGTCAATTATTTATAGTAATTGTCATGCCGGGATAGTCTGTTTGGTATGGCATTGGATTCCCATCCTTTGGGCTGCGAGTTTGAACACCATGTATAGATTGGCAGTTACCAGGAAATTCACTTTCTATTTCGTCGCTTAATATTGTGATTCTTTCATATTTATATACATATTTATATTAATTGTAATTATTTAGTAATAAGTAACTAAAATAAAAAAAAATTCTTTTTAACCTAAGAAGGAATTGATTAAAATTTTTTTTATATATTACTTGTTTCATACTATGTATAGAAGATTCAAAAAATACTTTTACAATATGAAGTTTATTAGCAGAAATTTAGTGCAATTAGTTAGTCTTATCCTTCACCAGCCGTCGCCAAAGCATCCATCTATAAATATATATGCAAATATTTTACTCTAACTTAAAGCGAAAACTAATTGAAGAATGAGAATTTGGAGTTTGATGCAGAAGACTACACTTTAGCAGCAGCGAATTTGATTGGGATTGTAACTTAATGCTGTACAAAGCGTAAAAGAATGATCAATATTCAGTAAGTGCATCTGTTCGATGAGTGCGATTCTGAACGAAGTCATTTATTAGAATCAGAAACTTAGAGAGTTGTTGACCGGTTGAAAGGGGTGGGGGGGGGTCAAACACAAACCGAACTAGCAGAAGAGAAGCGTTTCACAAAGTGTAATTTTCGGGATCTGGAACTTTTTTTTGAGACTGGAAATACAAATCTAAGATCGGGACAAGGGCGTATACGTGCTACAGCGTCCAGTGAAGACCGTGATTTAACTCTAAAGGCTCGGAAACACTTTTGAGAAGGAACAAATACGAATATCACTCTTTTTCAACAACACCTTCACTCGGCTACCGACACCACAGTTTATACAAAAACTGTCCAAAATCTCTAGATTTGTATGCTCGCCAACGAATGGTATGCATCATATTAATAGTAAGGCACCATCGTGCCAGCAGGGAATGAGCAATATAGCCAAGTGAACTGGAGGAAAAATGAATGGTACTATATTAATTTTTCTATTCATCCTGATGATAGACGTATTTTCAGCTGGAGGGAAACACTAAAAACAATCCTGCATTCATAAACTAAAGTGTAAGATTTGACGGGGTGGGGGATGGGGAGTGATGGTCTATGCTGATATTAGCCATTGATGGACACACTGATCTCCATATTATCTGAAATGGAGATTTGATCAGTCGCTGATACAGGGATGGGATCCTGAGATCTACTGTAGTTCCTTACGCTGCAGCAGTTAGAGATGACATCATGTTAATGGATGAATATTGCAGGCCTTGGCGAATTACTCCTTTTGGAGAAAGGAATCATACGAATGGATTGGCCAAAGTGTTTTTCTTACATGAACAAGGCCGAACATGTTTGGGATATTCCAGGCAGACGAATTTCTGGACGCTTACCCCCTCGCCCCCAATTTCTTCCAGAATTGGAAAGAGCTCTTCTGTAAGAGTGGGCAGAATACCTCAGCCCCTCATTAATAGCCTCATTGATTCGTGCCACGAAAAGATTCAACATTGCTGGCCATTAGAGGAACCCTACGCCCTACTAAAAACAATTTTCCTTTAAGGACAATTTTCCTTATTATTTAAACAATTTTCCTTATTATTTATTTTTCTCTTATAAACGAATTATGGTTTTTTCCTTTAATACCCAAATGCTCACTAAAACATTTTTTTTCTACCAAACAACTGTCATTTTTATCTCATGGTTTATTACTTCTGTGAATAATGTATCAATATTTCAAGCAATTCTCCATGCGCAAGATCAATCCATTACCTCTATATCCTTTAATTGTTTTGAGCAATCGATATAGACAAAGAGTTCAATTTTGTTGCCCGTTTCGGGAAGTAAAATTTAGAAACAATAGCATTTATTCGGTACTTACGTATTACACCACCCAATTTTACCGAGGAATTTGAAATCAGCGCCAATTAAGGCAATCCGGCAATGGTATACTGTTCTACCATCAGGAGAAAAACCTTTAACCCTAAAAGTAAGAATCCGTCGGCCTTGGAAACGAGATATTCTATTACATTTTGGGGGTGAAGGAAAGGTCTGTATTTTATTTAGCACCAAAAGAACTGGTTTGCAGAACCATTATCGTTAAAAAAATCGCCGATTAGAAGCCTCGTTTTTCTTTGTACATCGGTCCATGCCTAATGCTCATGTTTCGTAATTTTTCTCATGAATTCTATTTCTTGTTTTGTTCCGTCAATCTTTGATCTCATGAATTCTATTTCTTGTTTTGTTCCGTCAATCTTTGATCTCATGAATTCTATTTCTTGTTTTGTTCCGTCAATCTTCATAGAACCTACCTCTGTTTTAATTACAATGTAATTAAAACAGAGGCAGGTTCTATGAAGAAGAACCTGCCTCTGTTTTAATTACATCGTAGATTTGCTATATACAATGACTACATTTAAAAGTGGGAAAAAGCAAATTGAAATTTTTGCCGGATGAAGCGCGCTTAGTCAGCCAAATGTTATGGCCTGTTTTAATGCCTACTTCCCTCCTTACTTGGACTCGTCTACTTACGGCAACCATATTCAGGGTTTTTCTCCTGACGGTAGGTCAGTAATTCGTTAATTTTTATCGCCAAATTTAAATCTGCCGCCAAAAAGTTACTAAACCGTTGGCGATCGTTGGTGAAGACGGTATAATACGTAAGTACCCTATATTCCTACGTTATCATGCTATTCCCGCATTTTTTACGTTCATCTGATAATTTTAGATATTCAATTTTGAAATCAGATGCTATTTTTTTTCTAGGTAAAAGAAAAGGAAGATTCAAACGCCAATATTTTGCAGTTACTGAGACCAGGGCTCCTGAGGAATACGATTATAGTGTTTTATATGTGGTAAGAATTATTTTTATTCATTTAAGCTGGCATTTGGAATAGATAATTTCTTTTACTGGAAGCGTTAGTTTTCGATAATCAAACATCGTTATAGCGAGAAATTTTCATTAGCATTAAACATTTTCCTGACGTTGAAATGGAAACTATTATTTAATAGGTGCAGATATAATGGACAGGTCCCATTTTTTAGAAGCGCCGCTCTATAATGCAGAAGAGAAAGCCGCATCTCATACGTCTGCATCCGTAAACTATTTAAGGATCATGTTAAGAGAATTTTATTAAGTACCAAAATATTTACAGCATAAAAAAACAAAAATAACTGTGTACAGAATTTACAAACATATAAGAACTGATAATAAAATGACAGTTTACAAGGATTTTCAACTTTGAAAAATTAAAGAAAAATTATTTGGTGTAATAAAATACAGAAATATAAAATGTATGAAAAAAACTTTAATTCTGAGCTCACTTGTTATGACAGTAAATGAGGAAGCAGTTAATAATATACAGATGGAAAATAATTTGATCAATTGAAACAAAGATATATTTATAATTGCAAATGTATGTGAAGAAACTATAGTGTCCCTCCGTCCTTTTTTTGTGATATTCTCCTGTATATTTCCTGTATATTCTCTATTTTTGTTATTCCTCCTCCTACTACTACTACTCTCTCTCTCTCTCTCTTCACATTTTTTAAAACTTTATGTCACTTAATACAGTTTTTTTCAAATATTAATTCATAAATTTAATTTAATTAATTTTTAATGCTTTAAAGAGTTGTAGCAGTTTGTAATGAAAATTGAAATCAATAGGTAGTAACTCAATCAGAAAAATGCAATTATTTCAATATTTTTTCACATTAAAGTGAAAAATACGAATTCAATTCTTGCGAAAATCAGTATTTTTTTGATAATTTATATTAATTGTAATTATTTCATAAAAAGCACCTAAAATAATTTTTTTATTGGCGTACCTTCCAAAAAGAAAAATTAGCTTTAAACTTAACTTGATGCACTCGGCCTCTTAATTCATTTGCGATTTATAGAGAGATGGTTACTTCGCTCAATAGAATACCCTCTTTCTCTTAGTTTTTCTTTCTTTGATGTTCATTAACAAAATGTTTCTGTCCTGTATATTTTCGTTATCGGGCAACAAACGAAGCGTTTTGACATTTCAAGTGTTCCGGCCAAGTTTGACTTTCCTTTTTTGGGGGGGGGAGAGGGCATAATGGTTTTGGATCGTTGTTAAAAATCAGACGTTAACAAAGAAACGTATCACATTTGCATATCATAGTCTTACTATATGCGCATGCTCAGTTTGAAGTTTTCGCACATGCGCGGATAAATGCGAAGCACAGATACTAGTACTGCTGTTTTACTCATACACGAATCGTAGTAGGAAAAAAATTAAAATCGTCATTAAATACTTTTTTGTATTTTGATATGATTTTAATATCAAAATCGCGCCCCAATAAACGCTCCAAAAAGGGTACAGATATTTCCAATATCAGTTAAGTATTTCTCGATATTTTTCTTTTGAACATATAGACGCTTTCCTGGTGTTTATGAAATGTGGTGATTGCTACACATATAAACCAGATAACATCCTTCGGACTGAAGTGCACTTTTGGCCCAACGGATATGTTACTCGGCTACTAACCATAAGATTAGGAGTTCGGGCCTAGCGTCATCCGCTATATTCACCCAACAGAAATAAAATAATATTTAGCAATTTTTTTCAAAATCGAAAGCGAATATCTCAATCGTCCATTTTAAAAAATTTCATGAATGTATTTACAATAGATCTATATCCAGAAAATGGTGTTTTTGATCGCTGATGTACTCTCTAATTTAAAGAGGGAAACTCCAAAACAAGAAAATCGATATGTTTGTATAATATACCTTAAAATAATGTTAAGAAAGATGGCATTCTACATTAATTTCGCCCATTTATTTTGTACCATCTGGGGCACATATAATACAGCTCAAAAACTGTGCTGTTGTACATACACTTATTTTTTAAATCAATGTACGTGACATTAAAAAAATTCGTAAAGCATACATTTCTTTATAAGTGGAAGCATTTACGTCTTCTTGAAACAAAATACTTCTTCAATAAATGGGGGCTAAAATCGACATGAAAAAATACACAAACTACTATGTTCCATTTTCCAACCTTATATAATTGGTAACATAATTTAGTTATTTATATATATCAACATAAGTTATAACCAGATATTTTGTTAATTTGAAACTGAAGTTAGAACTAAAATCTCATGTAAGTTGAGATATTATCTTTCTCAATTATTTACTGGTAAATGCATATATTATCCTCCGTATGGTATTAATTCCCTAATACAAAACGTTAAAATGCTGTTGTTTATTGTGGGTCATGGTGGCCTGATGGCAAGGTCTCGATTTTTGAGACCCGATTCTACCCAAGAACCCTCATGTAAGCGAGTCTGGTGCATGTTAAATCATGGTGTGATGAGGAGGTGCCAGCTCAGAAGTCGTCCTCGTCATCTGATGGTAGTTCAAATTTATGAGTTCTAAAGAATCTCCAGTGTTTTGATAACGGGATATTAATAAAACTGAACTGAACTAATTTTTCTGTTTCCAATTTAGGTGCGTAGTGGCTTTCATGTACTATGGGATAACATACAACACGAATGAGTTAGCTGGCGATCCTTTTGTGAACTACGTTGCGTACGGTCTCGTGGAAGTGCCGTCGTACGTGGTGACGTATTATTTGATCAAGTCCAAAGGCAGAAGAAATCCTCTGGCCATCAGCCTGGGAGCGGCGGGGATAGCGTGTCTGCTCATGTACCCGATCCCAGACGGTTTGTTGAATATGGTTTAGATACATCGCGAATAATTAATCTTGTAACAGAAAAACTTTTTGTGCTGAAAATCTTTAAAATGGAATTGCTGAATCGTTTTGATCCTTGCCCCACAAGTTGTTTAATTAAAAAAAAAGATCTGACATATTTATGAGCACGGGAGCTAAGTAAGTTTTATATAACTTCATAAAAATAGATAAGAACATTGAGTAAATATATGTAAATTTCTTTTAAAAAATTAATTTGTATAATGAAGTTATGTTTTTTTTTTCGGAGAAAATATTTAGATAAAAATTAACATATAATACCAGTAAAATTGGAAAATATCCAAAGTATTTGAATAAAAAAAACAACCGTAAATGCCCTTAGATTAACATTTTAATCAAAATAATCTGTCATATTACAGTATTAATCCTATAATTTATTTATTATTACTTATATTTAAGAACTTACTCTCAGTTTTAACTTGGTGAAGTAGAACCGGAGACGATACTATATGATTAGGCAGAGGGGATCGTTCTCGGTTCCAGATCAAAATTACGATCTATGGGTGAATGAATGAAATGCATGAATGAAGCTCACTCAGTAATAAGGGCTTGTGACGTGTGTGAGCTAGAAATCAGATTTCTGCCCTCGGGTGCTCAGGGGTTCCATCCCTCAGAAGCTACTGCACCCTTCCTATCGTTGTAAAGCGGAACATGAGAACAATAACAGCTTAACAAAAGAATGGCTAAGCTATCTTTATTATTATTACTATTTTGCTTCCATTTTTATGTTTCAATAATATCAAAAATTTTATAAAGAATTTCAATCAAATGTTGACCCAGTATTATCGGACAAGGCTTTTATCCCATTAAACCAAACCTAAAAACGTTACTACATAAAGCAAGTTTATTTTATAAATTACTTACTTTATTACGTACTGTGTTTAACCTAAAACATCAGTTATTTTGATCAATGGTGAACTATTTTATAAATAGCTCCCCATTCATCAATGCTGATGAATCAAGAGACAATTTCTTATTCACTTTTCCTTAAATCTTTTTAGATCCGTGGTGGCTCGGCAGTATTTTGTCGTTGTTCGGAAAATTCTGCATCACTTGCGCTTTTGGCATCATTTATGTGTTTACCGCCGAAATATTCCCCACGGTGGTGAGGAATGCGGGGCTGGGCTCGGCGTCGGTGAGTGCTCGAATCGGCTCTATCATCGCTCCTTTCGTCAGGGAACTGGTAAGTACGGATACACGAGCAGAATGCAGCTTATCAACAAATGGAAACAATCGGTTCTAATAAACAGCAAATCGTATTAATTGAATATTGGCGGAAGAAAAAGTTATTCTGAAATATAAAATACCCATAAACGAAGTGTAGGGATTTAAAAAAAAAGTCTATTCTTTTTCAATTCCTACTTTAAGTTCACACTCTCCGTATGCATGTATGTATGTGTGTGTGTGTGTGTGTGTGTGTGTGTGTGTGTGTGTGTGTGTGTGTGTGTGTGGGTGTGTGTGTGTGTGTGTGTGTGTGTGTGTGTGTGTGTGTGTGTGTGTGTGTAGTCCCGGGTACGGGAATGGTTGTTCTTCTGTGTACCGTCTGTGAGATGTGTGACTGTCTCCCTCTGTAAAAAGGGGGTGTGAAAGCAAATGTGGTGAGTGTGTAGCTATTTATTGGAAATAGATTTATTCGTCAATAAAATATTTACTGAACCGACTAATTCAGCTCAAAGATAAATCGTCATTGTCAATCTTTCTTCGTTTTTTTGCATCATGTGAGAGCATGTTGTTTTGGTTAGAACGGTTCTGATGTCTCCTAAATTTACGGGCAAAAAATATTTTTATCTTCTTTTACCGCTATTGCATTATTACGTATGCTTTTTTGAAAACAGATGCGTTTTTCAAAAGGTTACCTATTTTTGTTCGTATTATTTTATTTTTACGTATGTTTCTCAACAGATGCATCTTTAAAAGATGTTCTTTCATCTCAAAATCGGTCGAGCTCCAAAACTTTGTTTGATAGCTAGAAAAATTGAATATATATAATATATATTCAATTTTTCTAGCTTGAATATACCTATATTATAAAGAGATAGAGACCGTCAGAGAAGTATCGAGATTTTTTGAAACCAGTTTAAACTAGTTAATGACTTAAATCAAGACAAATAAGGACTCTAAAAATAATGGGTGCTTACGTATTAAACCCTCTTCATCAACTATCGCCAACTGTTTAATAACTCATTTAAATTTGGCGATAAAGATCAATGGATTACACTATTGCCGGTTTGCCATAATTGGCGGTTTAGCAACTTGGCAGCCATTTCAAATTTGGCGATAAAGCTGGATGGTTCAATACGGAAGTATCAAATAATGCTCACACATTATTGTTCTCACATGATAACTTAAAATTTACGATCAAAGATTTCATTTTATTTTTTATTTTGCTCTAATAATTTATGAATAATAAATCCCGATTAGAATTATTGAATCTTTTTTTCTGTGCCCGCCAGTATTTTCAAATTCTTCTGCATTCGATTCTTTAAAATGTTATACATCAACGTAAATTTCTTGTATTGTAGGGCAAGGCTACTCATCCAGTTGTACCACAACTGTTCTTCGGAATTCTGGCAGCCTCGGCTGGATTTCTGGTTCTGCTCCTCCCAGAAACGAACAATCTCGTGATTCCTGATACTTTGCAGGAAGCGTCGGAAATAGCCAGGTAGCATCTGTGACTGTTTTTTATCGAGATTACTGAGTAATCAACCAGCAGTAATTTTTATTACCGAAAAAAGAAATTTGTTACAATTATATAGAATAATTCTGAGTACTGTATCCAATAAAGTACTGTTTTTATTTTAGTTCAATAATATTTTGTGTATTTTATTTCCACCTTTTTTTATTACATTTTATATACACACTAGCCGTCTTTGGCGATCGGTCAGTTCTTCAATATTAATGCTCCCTAAAATATATTAATATATTATGCAATCTGTTCCCATAACAGTTTTTCAGCAAAATATATTTTAGCTTCAAATTTTGATAGTCATATCATTCCAAAAAGGTGGATCAATATGCAAAGATGGCGGCACAGAAAAAGAGTGGGGATATAATTGTCCCCAAATCAAATGGTGTCTTAAGATGGGAATTGAGAGAAGAAATTAAGCTACAATGGTTTGATAGATGGTATATGTCCAAAAAAGTAAGATTACTAACGATTTTACCCCTAATCCAGAAATAAAAATAAGATAACATACACTGGTAATCCAAATTATATCAGGACATGGGAGATTTCCTGTATATTTCCAAAGATTTGGAAGAATGCAGGAAAATAAATGCATTTGTGTAGAAATCGGCACAGTTTACCACTATTTAAAGGAATGCACATAAATCTCCGATCATAGAAAATATCTGCCAGTTGAAAATAATGACTTGAGTTCAGTGCTGATGGTTCCAAGTAATCTTAGGACTCTGAAGGACATGATGTCTGAAATTGTCAGTTTTTTGCCAACTGTTTGAAAGTTTGTAGAGGAGGAGGTGGTCAGTATCTAACTACTTTGGGGCCAATTACCTCGAATATCAGTTTGACAGATTCAGTAAATGTAAGGATGGACATTACTAAAGATCACAGTTGGTCACAACTAATCCTGACGATACTGCTGATTTCAGTGGTGGCGGGGTGGTCGGCTGTAGAGAATAAGTCATACCATTCACTTATACATAAAGCAGACCTCAAACCATTCTGTTGATTGTACTATGCATCTCTCTAATTTTCTAATAGCCCCTTCAAAATTCAATTTTAAATTAAAATGGAAATGATGAAATTGCTATTAATATAAAAATATTCTTTAGTGAATCCATGCGTCTTTTGGTTTAAAATAATGAGAACTGAAAACGAAATCGTTTGGCATTTAAGTCTTATGAGCACTGCTTGATAATTTTCATTATTCATAATATCTCGGACAATTATTCAACAAAAATTTCCCGTATCCATTTAAAAATTCAGGTTAGTTTTATTTGTAAAAGGTTGTAAAAGATGTCAATAATACTTTATTTTTCGATTCATAAATTCATTCTTCAAAAAATTATAAAGTTTAAATTGTAGACAGTCCTTTGGTCCTAAGGAATCATATTCTGCAAAATATTCCTCACACTTAAACATCTAAATAAATAAATAAATGTTTCTATCTTCTGCATTCAAATCTGACCTATTAATTAAGTTTGAAAAATACTATATTGGAACAATCGACATTTTCATAATTTAAGTATCACTCTTGAAAAACTCTCGGAAATGGATAGTCGATAAAGTAATCTAAAATCCGTTTTTAAAAAAGAATGATATTCAAATTTTTATAAACCGATCAATTTTATTGATTGATTTAGGTCATTAAGTATTTAAAATATTTACGTGCCAAGAAAAAGTTATAAAATATGATTTAAAGAGCAAAGTATATATGTAAAATTTTAAAATTCATAATTCATCAGCACTTATTTACTCACTCTGCACAAAATATTTATTTCATTTAGACCATTTGGTAGAAGATATATGTCTATTCTAAACATTTATAAGTTAGATTTTTGTGCTGCAATTAGAATCGATGTAAATATTAAACCATATTTTCTTTAAATAAAGCTGTTTAATTAGATTAGTAATATCTGTATTGTAAAATATCATAGAAAATTGTGTCCTTGCATTTACTTTTCTAAAAATATCATGTTTCATATTTGTTTCACTTCATAGACACGTGCTGAAAATCACATTTTTTTATGTTTCATTTGGAATAATTTATTTTCCAATTTAACGTTTTATCGATTTGACGGCAACGCATTGATAAAAATTAATTTTTTCCAATTGATGTGCTCTTGCAGATTAAATTTGATTTTTATTTTGAACAAAATATATTATTGAAAAATATAGCGAAAATATTTCTTTTAAAATTTGCTAAAAAGTAGAAATTTAATTTATTTGTTAAAACATGGTATCATTGAAAAGGTATTTTTTAAAATTTAAAACGATGCAAAAACAAATTTTGTGCTTTAATTTTTTCGGAAAAATCATAAAATTTAGTTTAATTTTTAACTAAAATTCTAATTAAAAGTTCAAAAAAGTCCCTGTCAGGTACACATTACCATCCCCCAAGGTATGCGCGTGCCGATTTTAGCTGTTGTTGATCGAACGGTCGGTTCTGTGGAGCTCCATCACAAACACACTCACATACACATTGAGCTTTATTATACTTATATAGATAATGGATTTAAAAGATCATAGAAACCTTTCCCCCTTTTATTTTTTAGAGAATATCATGTCCAATTTTTTTCACTTTATACAGACTCATGCTGAAAATGGCATTTTTTATCATGTCAGAACATATTTTTGGAATGAGGTTTTGAGGCGAAATAAAACAAAACCCATAGGAGAAAAATATTTTTTTAAAAATCGTCGGCGAAAAAATAAACACTTTATTATCTGCACGAGCATCTCCAAAAATCAGCTTTTAATAACGTGATGTCATCCCATTTACAAAAGCTCTGATTTTTAAAAAAATAAGTAAATGACTACCGGAAATAAAACCGAGAAAGATGTAACTTTGAGTAAGTGATTATCTGAAATGAAATAAATAGGAAATGATATTTTTTAAAACAATCAATGTGAGACAAATACTTTTTGGATCGTTTGCAGTACTAAAGTGACTCATGCCATGAAGCCATCAAAATGGATAAAAATGTAATTGAATTTGCACGAGCACGCGGTGCTTGGCCGTTCAAGAAATGGTGTTCTGACATGATACACTGAAATATGCATAGCAGACTTCATTTTAATCTTTTACATATATTTAATTTGCAATAACAGTTTGGTAGAAATTAAAATTAAAAAATGGGACTGCAACGGGTTGATAAAAGGTAGTTTTCCCTATTCACATGCTCCTGCAGATTAAATAACTACCTTAAATTGTTGTAATAATAAAAAAAATCTCTTTAACAAACTAAAGAATTAGTATACTCATTCGGTTTTGAGTATTTTAATAATTCCAATTAAACAAAATTGGTAGTCCAATAAGATCATAAAATTTTAAGGAAAATTTTTTTATATCTTTGAACTGTGGAAAAGTTTTAGGATAATTAGACCATTCTTCATAGACCATTCTTCACTGCAAGCTTTTTTATCTGTTATAGGAAACTTTTCCCGATCTGAAACTGACAAATCTTATTTATTCGTCTTAATGATTCTGTTAATCTGACTTAATCATAAAGCACGTGCTTCATGTGGACCTCGAATAGTTATTTCTCATATTTATAAGCTAAAATTGTCGGCTTTCTGGCACAGATGTTGCGCGTCTTCCTCATGTTCTGAGAGTCCCGGGTTCGGGCATGGTTGCTCTTCTGTGCTCTAATTGTGAGATGTGAGACTGTGCCCCCCTGTAAAAAGGGGCTGTGCAAGCAAATGTGGTGAGTGTGTAGCTAAAGTCGTATTCTTGGCCCTATTTGAAACAAGAGATGCATATATTCGGCTTAAAATCTGCTGATGTATCAGCGGGGCTTGTCCAATGGCAAGTGCATTAAGTAACAACAACAACATAAGCTGAAAATAGATGATTCAAAGACAGTATGAATTTATATAAACAAGACACATCAACCTAAAATATTCTTTGGATTCTTAATTGAATCAGTATAGTAGTATGTTTCCGAAAAGAAAGGGGATCTAATTAGATTGAGCAAACAGTTAAGGGGTTAAAACAAATATCCGATCAGAATTTAAAACTAAATGGACTGGTATGGCAATAATATGAATTAAAAACGGAATTACAATTAAGATTAAGTATTCGAAAGACCAGAGAATTAAAAAATATTTCATATAATAAGTATTAGATTTTTAGGTGTATTTAATATAAACTTTAACACTATTATTAATCAATCAGTTAATTAATAGTGAAAAAATTATATAATTTCCTGAAAGTCATAGAATATTTTCTGTCCATGAGAAGTTTATGAAGAGCATAACTAATATGTGGAATTATCAATATGTGAAAAACATAAATGAGTTTCTGTATAAAAACTTCAAAATTAACAGCTTTTCTCCATAATTGAGATTTTTTAAAAATGAAATCTAGGTTAGCAAATTTCAAGTTATCACGTGAGAGCATTATTATTTTTAAAGCATTATTTGTCTTAATTAATTTAAGTCATTAACTAGCTTAAACCGGTTTGAAACAATCACGAGTTTTTTTCCATAGGTCTCTCTCTCTCTCTCTCTATATATATATATATATATACAGAGAGAGAGAGGGATATATATATATATATATATATATATATATATATATATATATATATA
>JAOUZG010035770.1:2764879-2785459 GCA_026289955.1 Argiope argentata
CTAGTTTGTATATTTTTTCAATACATTTTATTTTAAGATAACTGATAAAGATCGATTTCTAAGTTTCGCGAACTTATGTTTTAGATTTTCCAGTAAATAAACTCGAAATTGCCATTTTTTTCCCAAGTTTTTTCCCTTTTATTCGAAAACAAACCGAATATAATGTTGAATTTTTATTTCGAAAGAAACTATTCCTCGGTATTCTAAATATCAAACAAGGATGTATACAAAATTCACTTTAAAAGCTAAAGAGCATCATAAGAGTTTTATAGTTGGAGAAACGGCCGGGATAGCCTGGTTGGTAGGGCGCTGGGTTCGCATGCCTTAGGCTGCGAGGTCAAACTCGCCAGCCTAAAACTCTCCGTGTGTGTGGTGGTTGGGTCACGTAAAATCTTCCGTGGTCACAACCCCCCCCCCCCCCCCGTAAAAAGTAATACCACTGGGGATACCGAGTCAAACGCGACAGTTCTCAGCTCCAGATGTAAAGTACCATCTGTGGATGAATGAATGAATGAAAGTCCGCCCCGTTAAAAGGGTTGTGACGTGTGGGTAGCTAGGTCGTTTTCTTGACTCTTGTTGGCACTAATGGAAAACAAGAGACGTCTAATCGGCTTAAAATCGCTAACAGGCCAATCAGCGGGCTTGAAGAGAGCCATAAGTAATAACAACAACAGCATAGTTGGAAAAGATTTGTCAAGAGCTAAAATGTAAATTTTGAAATTGCAAGATTTTTTAGCCCTAAATTTATATTATCTCCTTATTTTGCAATATTAATGCTTAATCTTAATAGCATGCTTTGTCGGAGTCATTGGCTCCTTTTTACAAAAAATAAATAAATAAAATCTCACTCTGTTTACGTGTGGTATTAATACTAACCTGCACATCACATAAACCATTGAGATAAACCAATTAACTTTTATGTCACAATTTGCTTTTAGAATTATAAAAATTTAGCTCAAAAAAAGATTATATATAAAATCGCTGGTTATAATGCTTAGTTTTAAAAGCGTAGTTAAAATATTTGAATTTTTACTCCTAACCAATGAAAAAATAGCTCTCTTGGTGAAACGAAAAATGTATTTTGATATTTTCATCAATGATCTCATAATTAGTATGAAAAGTAAGGAATTGAAGTAATATATATTTTAATCGTTTGGATCTAAAATATTTTGCAATCTTCGTTGTTAAAACAAGATTATACACTGAATTTCTTTTTTTCTTCAGAAATTGCATTCTGTAGTAATAGCTTTTACAAATTCGCATATGCACAGATGGATTGTGATTGCTATAATGGATTAAGTAGAAATTCTGATTTGAATCGGCAGTTTTAATAATATATCTTGGCTAAATTTTCTCCATTTCACTATTAACATTATTATTTTTTCAAATCACATGGACAAGAATTAACGAATAAAAAGGCAGGCTTCCTTTCGATACATTTGATCTAAAATTTAAAAGGTTTTCAATTTAACCCTTTTACATACGATGATGAGGGCATCTGATCTTTTGAATTATTGAATTTTTAGTTTTAAATCTGCAATCAAGTAAAAGAATTCAATAAATTAATATATAATACTAATAATTTAAATAATTATAATAAATTAAAAGTAGCGTAAAATCACTTCAATACTTCTAATGACCACTTATTATTGGGCCGCAGTGTCCTGGTGGTAAGGTCTTGGTTTGTGAGCCGTAGAATTTAAGATTCGAGACCCGATTTCGCCTAAAAAACCTAGTATAAAAGTGTATGTTATTCGTTAAATCCGTCAGGGCCTAACGTCCTTCCCCTGGTGTGGTGTTGAAATGAGCATGCCATTTCAGGTGTCGTCCTCGTCCTCTGACCGCGGTTCAAAATTACGAAATCCATCCAAAAATAGCTCTAGTGTTGCTTTACAACAGGGCATTAATGAAACTAAACTAAAAGTCCATATATTAGTTTGGGAACTTAATCAATAAATGACCGAAATAAGATATGTTAATTAGGAAGTTAAGATTTTAAGGACCACTCACGAGTTGTCTCGTGTTTCAATTCTCATCAAACCACTCACGAGTTTACTCATGTTTCACTTCCCATCAAACCAATCACGAGTTGACTCGTGTTTCACTTCCCATCAAACCGCTCACGAGTTTACTCGTGTTTCATTTCCCACCAAACCAATCACGAGTTTACTCGTGTTTCACTTCCCATCAAGCCGCTCGCGAGTTTTCTCGTGTTTCACTTCCTATCAAATCGCTCACGAGTTTTCTCGTTTTCCGCTTTCCGTCTGTTAGGAAGATTATAGAACGTACAAGTTTTCCCGAAAACATGCTATCCCAGGCATATTTCTTACAGATTTCTTTGCGGTCCTTAATGTGTTAAGTGCATTCGTACGTCTGAGGGTTAAATGCAGCATGCCAGATTTCATACTTCTTTCTTTGCTCATCCATGGTGGCTGGTGATATAGCATAGGACAACAGAGCTCCAACTTCGAATCCCAATTCTACTAAATATTTTCTTGTACATGGGTTCCCTGTATGTTTCGTTCAGGGCCCGACTAAGCCTAGTTGGGGTCCAAGGCAAAAAATCCTTTGGGCCCCCTCTGCTTCAATACTTTCTTTAATGAATGTTCTTCATTAATAAAATTTTTTAATAACATTCCTATTCAATTTGGGTGCTCCCACATAAGTGGCGGCCCGGGGCATCCGTCCCGTAAGCCCCTACCTTAGTCAGGCCCTGGTTTCGTCCGACTCTTGAACCGCATACACTCTCTTTGTGAGGTGCAGAAGTGTAAAGAGAGTGCACAAATCGGGTGTATTTTAAGTCATCTGGCCATATTTCAAAACAAAGAGATCAGTTTTACAATAGTTCTAGCGTTGGTTTCATTAGGGGCATTAACATAACTGAATTAATTAAACCGTTTGCTCTCTGCTTTGTACTAAGGCTGACGAAAAGTTATTATACTGGAGGCTCATTTCCAGAATCGAGCAAGAAATCCTGAAGGAGATTAATTAAAGCCTCGAGATTGAACGTTTTTCACCATTCCGAAACTTTCTCTTGTGAATAAGCGAAAGTTGAGAACAAAAAATTTCGTTACATTATTCCTTGAAATTTATGTATCAGTAATAAACCATCATTTATAGCGATTGCATAGCTAGAAATTCTTTTGTAATTTTATATTTTATGAAACAGATAATCGATTTATCTTTTTCATTCGATTTTATGACTCAAAACATAAAAAATTATGTCCAAACTTTTGTTTCAGATACTGAAAGGGTGTCTCTCTCCACGTACGAATCCATCTTGAAGATATTTGCCAAAGATTTTGATTTGTCAGACAAAACTCAGTTGATGGGGAGACCCGCAGCAGAAGCTGCTGCTTTCATCATTCGAAAGTATGATTTGGCCATATCAGTGGACGAGTTTCTGGAAATTTCCCGGAAAGAATTTTTCGAAAAAACTCAACAAGAACTCTTGAACTGCAAACTTAAACCAGGTTTGTTTGTTTTTTCAATTCCTACTATTAGTTCACAATCAACCCTTATATATTTATATATATCGTTCAAATTTTCTATCGTTTATCAAATACTTTTTATTCATCCAGTCAAGTTCAAGCAATTTTTTTAACTTGTAATGGATGCCACTCGATGTTGATACAGTTTTTTCCAGTATTAATTCATTAATTAAATTAATCTATACTACTATTATAAATGTGAAAGTTTGGATGGATGATGGGGTTCAATCACGCCAGAACGGCTGAAGGAAATTGGATGAAATTTAGCACGCAGATAGATTATAGTCAACAGAAGAACATAGGCTAATTTTTATTCCGGTCCTAATTTTTAGCGGTTAATTTTTATTCATTAAAAACTAAATTTTCGATCAAAAAATAGAAAAAAATCTGAAAACATCTGCGTGAGCTTTTTGAATCGTTTGTTTTTATTTTTCTATTTCTGGTATTCTTTTAATATGATCTTATCTAATGGAATTCTTTGCGGTTTATTGTAGGATTTCCCGACAGAAAGCCATTTTCATCAAAACAAATTTTTTAAAAAAATCTAATTGTTTTTTTTTAATTTTTGTTTCCGTTTTTTATTTTAATATTAACTTAATATTCTAAAGGAAGGTTTATTAAAAAAAAATTCTTAGGCTGTTCTTGCGTTAATATAATTCGATATTTCCTGTTCATTTCTCTTGATTTTTTTTTCCTTGCTATACTTATTCCTTTTGCCTATTTTCAACATTTTCGATTAAAATTTTAAAAGTACCTTTATAGTTTCGTGTACATAGCTTTTAAGTAGCTTTTTCCCCACGCTAATGTTGTAAGACGTAGCATGCTTCCGACCGGTTATTTCAAACAATTCTATTTATTTTCATAGTGTTCTGTTTATTTCTGACGATTCTGTTTATTTTCATAAATTTAAAATAAAATATTGTTAATTAATAGATTTTCTGATTTCAACAGAAGTGTTTAAAATTCTTGTCTTTGCGCTGCTCCAATTGACGTTGAAAATTTATGCAAGCATATGGTTTTGACAGCATTTTACATTATGATTAGGCTGTCAGTTCTCACATATACACATCAAAATTTCCACGCTTACGAAGTCGCGGGTAAGAGCTAGTATTTAATACTTTAAATGGAATTCTAGCAGTTTGTAATGAAAACTGAAATCGACAGGCAATAGCTCGATCGGTAAAATACAAGATTTCAGTATTTTTCATGCGAAGGTGAAGGCTGAAAAGTTCAATTCTTGAGAAAATAAATCATTTTTGATCAATTATAATTCCTTAATAAAAAGTAACTGAAATAAATTTTTCCTTTCTTGACCTATGTAGGAATTGATTTAATTTTTTTAATATAAATATTACTTGTTATTATGCGAAAAAGTTCCCTTTAAATAATCAAAAAAGTTTCAAATTAACATTACTTAAGTCAAATTAACATTTACTTAAAAACTCGTGTCTTATTTATACAATCATTTATTTTTTTGTATTTTAGTGGCATTAGCCAAACAATAAACGTTATTAAGTGAAATCCCTCCGCATAAAATAAAAGATTAAAATGAAATCTGCTATGCACATTTCAAAGTATCATGTCAGATTATAAATTCTTGAAAGGCCAAGCACCACGTGCTCGTGCAAGTTATATTATATTTTTATTCATTTTGATCGTTTCATTGAATGAGTCACTTTAATATTACAAACAATCCAAAAAAACTTTGTATCGCATTGATTATTTTAAAAAATATCACATTTCCTATTTATTTCATTTCATAAAATAAAATAACGCGCTCAAAATGACATTTTTCTAGGTTTTATTGGCTGTAGTCATTCACTTATTATTTTTTTTAAATCAGAGCTTCTGTAAATGCATTGCCAACATATTATTGAAACCTGATAATTTTTAGATGCTCGTGCAGGTAATAAAATTTTTATGTTTCGCGTAAGGATTAAAATGTTTATTTTTCACCTACGGATTTTTGATGACACCAGAAAACCTCATTCCCAAAACAACATCATGTTCTGACATTTAAAAACCTTGGGATTTTAATCTTGCTTATATTATGGCATATTATCAGTATATAGCGTTAAGAGCGACCTTTCAAAGCGTAATACAAAATAGACCATTGGTTATGACACTCTTATTCCTTGCGTGTTAAATGCTGAATTTGAAAATTTTAACTTTTCCTTTCTCATATATGAAGTACATAGAAAGTACTATAATCGTCGAAACATTCAAACTCCTAATTTTTACGAATCTCCATGCTTTAGACCTTTCTATGATTTAAAATTCACAATTTAAAAAATAAATGTCTACATGCGACACTGTTAACTTAGAAACACTTTGAAGTAGATTTCTAACAAATTTTGGACAAACTCATTTTAGAAGAAGGCTGTCTGTCAGTTCGAATATACATTAATAGAATAACCACAATACGAAAAGAGTTAAATAAATAATATTCGGTATATAGATTTGACATTCATAGAGAAATTTTTATAATTTTTTTAGCCAAATCTAAACAAAAAGAGTTGTTCATCTGTCGGTTTACACTGTAAAAAACACGTAAACGCAATGACTTATATATCAAATTAGGTTTGGATTTTGGGTACTTGCGTATTATACCGTCTTCGCCAACGATCATCAACGTTTTAGTAACTCATTGGCAACGGATTTAGATTTGGCGATAAAGATTAGCGAATTACATCTTGCTGGATTGCCATAATTGGCGGTTGAGCGACTCATTGGCGACGACTTCAAATTTGGCGATAAAGTTAGACGGTATAATACATAAGTACCGGATTTTGATATTACAAGTGCAGTTCTGCGCCATATTTCGGTTCTAATCTCTTAGGAAAAATGCATCTTAAACACAGATTCGATTTTCGGATATTATTGTCCGTGTGCCAGTGTATTATCACCAAAAAACTCGCTAAAGATGACGCGATAGATGCGGTAAAAATGCTGAATTCACTCTAAGGGTTAATATTCCCTATTATTGTACGTCAATGTCTTGTAAGATGTTTTTTGGGAAACAACTTTACTATATAATATGTTGCGAAAACCACACCCGCTTCTTGCTTAAATGATTACATTTATACAATCATATGTGGTAAAATACTTTTTTATATGAGCATTATTTCCATACTTGAATTTTAAATAGTTAAGAATAAAATAAACAGACGAATCAAGCCGAAAACATTATCCTGCTAAGAGGCTTCAAGGGCTACAAAAGCATGGTGGTAAGATCTCTGCTGCGGAACCGGAAGGCTCCAATTTTTGGTACCGATTCCATCGAAGAATTGTCGTGTAAGATTATCTAGTACACGTTAAACCCGTCTGAGCCAAATGTCCTCCCACTGATGTGGTGTGGAAGTTTGGAGAGGGAAACTGCCACCTCAGGTGCCATCTTCGTCATCTGACCATAGGCCCAATATTGTTTTAAGAAATCAAGACATTAATATAACTAAACTACCCGTTAGTTAACTCAAAACATTTAGAAAAATTCGGACTATCATAAAATATTTTAAAAGAAAATTAAAAATGTAAATGTCTTCCCCCCCCCTTGGACCGCTGTGTCCTGGTGGTAAGGACTCAGCTGCGGAATTGGAGTGTTTCAGATTCGAAACCCGATTCCACCGAAGAAACGTCGTGTAAACGGGTCTGGTGCATGTTAAATCCGCCGGGGCAAACGTCCTCCCGATGATGTGGTGTAGAAGTTTGGAGAGGGGAACTACCCACTCAGGTGCCATCTTCGTCATCTGACCGCGATTCAAAATTACGAGGTTTGTCCCAAAAAATAATTCTAATATTGTTTTCCAAAACGGGACGTTAATATAACTAAACTATACCCCTCTTAAGTTGAATGCCAGAGATGAAAAAATAAAAAGCATAATGTCCTTTTCAGTTCAAATAGACAATAAATTCTATCTTCACTATACGGGAAAACAGAGAAGCTACTTTTCCTTATGTTTTGAATAGATGAAATATTGGATTATACTAAACTATTATATTATTTGGATAATAATAAACCGGAAACACCTATTCAATTGAAAGAGAATCCCCACTGTGGTCTCACCTTGGACACTTCTTGCCATTCGGCGGCAAAGCAAGTAATTTCCATTCCTTCACAATTAGACTGGAATTTGGAGGTCTGGGGCAGCAGTAATCCAGATTAGGAGCAAAAAAAAGTCATGACCAGATTGTGATTTGCAAAAGGAATAAAAATTTTAATGTACACATCCATCCAAGAATCGGAACCGGATGGTTTCAGATTCGAGAACCGATTCCATCGAAGAATCGTCGTGCAAAACGGTCTGGTGCATGCCAAATCCGTCGGAATCGAACGTCCTGCCTCTGATGAAGTTTGGAGAGGAAGTACTAGATCAGATATTATCCTCGTCATCTGACCACGGCTCAGAATTACAAGAGCTGTCTCAAAATAGCCTTACTGTTGCTTTGAAACGGGGGCATTAATATAACTAAACTAAGTTGTTT
Organism: Argiope argentata; assembly: GCA_026289955.1. Taxonomy (NCBI): domain Eukaryota; kingdom Metazoa; phylum Arthropoda; class Arachnida; order Araneae; family Araneidae; genus Argiope; species Argiope argentata. The sequence continues at coordinate 2,772,853 of JAOUZG010035770.1, forward strand.
CGAGCTAGTGGTTTGAACCACCTTCTTCCGATTTTATTACAGGTGCAGAAAGATTGGTGAAGCACTTTTACGACAACAATATCCCCCTCGCCATCGCCACGAGTTCGAAGAAGGAGACTTTCGAACTGAAAACGAGGAATCACCGAGACCTGATGAGTTGCTTTCACCATTCGGTGACGAGTCCGAATGACGCTGAAGTGAAAAACGGCAAACCTGCTCCTGATGTCTTTCTCGTGTGTGCGAGTCGGTTCGATGACAAACCTGTTCCCGAAAAGGTCAGTGCTCTGTTTGGAATTATTTTTAACTTTCACATTCTCGTATGCGAAGTGTGCATAAAGTATGCCAATTAATCCGAACTCGGAACTAAAATAAATCTAGGTTTGTCAAATTTGAATAAAATACCTTGCAAATGCTTTGTATTTGGATGGATAAAATTTTCAATGTCTTCTTCATGCCAAATTTTGATAAAAATGCTTTCATAGAAAATTTGTCAATTTGTTCGAATGTAAGGGAACATGGTACAAACAGAATGGAACGAATGGGCTGTAATATTGGGTCGTTCGAAAAGTAATTTCGTTTTTTCTCGACAAAGGATTTAATTGTATTTTTTTATTCCAACTTCACACTTAAGACGTATGATCATTGTATGTTTTGAGAGGTGATATAGCAATACTTGTTTGTGAAAACGTTCAATTGATTTTGAGCAGTAGTTTTTGGTAGATGCCCTTTTAAATAGGGAAAGCAATAAGCAGCAATTTCGTCATATTTCACTTTTTTTCCTGTAGGAAAGGTAAAAACGCTGTTCAAGCCAGAGAGAAATTAACCGATGTGTATGGAGAAGATGCGTTGACAATACGACAGTGTCAGAACTGGTTTACAAAATTTTGATCCGGCAATTTTGATGTCGAAGATGCACCAAATTCCGGATGGCCGGTTGAAGCTGATAAAGACACGATAAAGGTAATAGTTGATGCAAACCGGCGAACAACAACACGTGAGATCGGTGAGAGTTTAAATTTATTGAATTCAACTGTTTATGACCACCTGAAAGGCCTGGGTTTAACCTCGAAGCTCGATATTTGAGTTCTCCATGTCCTCACGGAGAGAAATTTGTGTTGTCGCATTGAAGTCTGTGATTCGCTCCTCAAATGTCACAAAAATGATCCACTCCACCATATTATCCAGATCTGGTTCCTTCAGATTATTATTTGTTCCGGTCAATGCAAAATTTTTTGGACGGTAAAACCTTAGTCTCAAATGAAGACGTCAAAAATCACCTTGGATTAGTTTTTTGCCAGCAAATACCAAAAATTTTATGAGCGTGGAATCATGCCTCTACCAGAAAGATGGCAAAAGGTTTTGGATCAGAATGGGCGATATATAATTTAATAAAATAATTATTCATTATACGAGGATCGTCTTTCATTTTCACCAAAAAAAACGAAATGACTTTTCGAACAACCCAATATATTAAATTTGGCTCACAAGTTCAGCATCTAAAAGCAGACGACAATCGAGTTAGCCTTATTTACGTATTAGACCGTCTTCGCCAACGATCGCCAACGGTTTAGTAACTCATTGGCGACGGATTTAAATTTGGCGATAAAGATCAACAGATTATTGTCCTATCGTCAGGAGAAAAAACCTGGTAACCATAAAAGTAAGAATTTGTCGCCTTGGAAACGAAATATTCTATTACATTTTGGGGGTGAAGGAAAGGGCTGTATTTCACTTGGCACTAAAAGAACCGATTTGAAGAACCATTATCGTTAGAAGAATCGCCGATTAGAAGCCTGATTTTCCTTTGTACTTCGGTCCATGCCTGACGCTCATATTTTGTGATTTTTCTCATCAATTCTATTTCATGACCGACAATCTCTGGTTTTAACTGTGAAGGAGAATCTGCTATTTGTTTTAATTACATTGCGGATATGTTTTATAGAATGGCTATATTTAAAGGGAAGAATACTTTGCATTCTCAAGCCCGATATGTAGTTCAGAATTTTACAGATTTTTTTTGAACAGAAGTCAAGAATTAACTCTTTAAAAAAGCATACTTCAAATGTAATTGGACCAAATTTTATTAAAAGCAGGGCATGAAATTGAAAGACTGCCTCCTTATCATTGCGATTTGAATCCTATTGAATACATATGGCCATCAGTAAAAAGATGCATTGTGAAAAAAACTGAGGATTTCAAGTTTGAACTTAAACTTTCCGCTCTTAAAGACACGGGGATCTTTAAAAAAACATCAAACTATTTTTTTATTATCCAGTGGTTTTTATTTAATTAACGCCAGCCGCAGGTTTTAAAAATCAATACACAAAAGCAGTTGAAGAAATATAGTTGAAGGTTTTTTCATTCAAGACATTATTTTAAAGCTCAAATAACAAGGAATTTTATTTTATTTAACTGTCATATAAATATATCTGCATGAGCACAAGCGAAATGAATTTTTTGCCTGATGAAGTGCACTTAGTCAGCCAAATGTTGTGGCCTGTTTTAATGCCTAATTCCCTCCTTACGTAGACTCGTCTACCAATGGCAACCATGTTCAGGGTTTTACTTCTGACGGTAGGTCAGTACACCATTCCTGGATTGCCATAATTGGCTGTTTAGCAACTCATTGGCAATGACTTCAAATTTGGTGATAAAGTTGGATGGTCTAACTCTTAAGTACCGAGTTAGCATAATCCTTCAGATCAATATCTGTCAAGAATCTGCCAATCTGACATTTTCCTATGCATTTTCACGTGATAATTTAAACTCAACTCTTTAAATAAATAATAAAATTGGTTTATTGAACTATGGGAGAGGGCATGGAAAAATTCCATAGCCAATGATATCCTTCTTGCATTCTATTTCTGGCAAGTGAAGACAACATAGTGGTGAAAAAGTGTAATTCCAGAGCGGTAGCTAGCAAATTTGGCTCGTTGGCGAGAAAAAGAGGAATCATCCTGCCAAATCCGGTTATAAAATTTCTAATTAATGGGTCAGTTTGATGCCAGTTTTTGTTTCAAATGAGAGGTGCAGGATGTGAAACAAGTTATCACCAAGGACGCCCTTACTTTACAGTTTCAGTTCCTTTTTTTTTTTTTGTAAAAAAAACTGGCCCCAAACTTTCTCATTAATACAGAACTTGCACTGCCAGCTTAGTAGAGAAACCCACAAGGTGGATCAAAGTGATGTCTCGAACGAAAGGTTAGAACTTCTCTCGCAGGGTTTCAATTTTTGAAATAGAAATTCGAATGTTTTCTAGAACAATGACTTTTAGAGGTTACCTAAAACACATAACATATGATTCACTAAGTTGTAGCAGTGTTTATATTTTTTAAAATTAGAGAAAAGTATTTTAAATATAAAAAAAGAATTTTGAATTTATCTAGAGTTTATATTTCTCTCAGGTGCTGGTGTTTGAAGATGCTCCCAGCGGTGTCGAAGCAGCTGTGGCAGCTGGAATGCAAGTCGTGATGATCCCTGATCCTCAGGTAGATGAGGAACATCGTAAGAAGGCGACATTAGTTTTAAATTCACTGGAAGACTTCAAACCTGAAGTTTTTCACTTACCACCATTTGCGAGCTGTTTTTAGCAAATATGACAATTTTAGCGAAACCTTTTAAATCGAACTTGGATTTTATTAAAATGTGTGGTTTTATAAGTCAGTTTTTTTAATACTTGCCACTTATACCTCTGTATTTTTGTCTTTAAAAATCGTGCTCAGCTTTCATCAAGAGGGTTATAAAATCTGTAGATATGACGAAATCTTGCGTTAGTTTTCGATTATTTCATTACAACTATAGGTCAAAGAACGAAACGTGCATCATTTTCTTATTTGCTCTGCCATTTTTTAACAAGTACTCTTGTGGGATATATTTCTGAAGTAAATGATTTCAAACACTTGTATGCAGGGGGGTTCTGTGCCTAGATTACAAACATTTACAAGGGATGAGGGGCTTGCCTGGATCATCCAAAATCGCATAACATTCCTGGGTATGTAATACACTTTATAACAAAAAAAAATCAGCGAATCAAGGAGTTATCCGATTGAGACGAAAATTGGTGGATAGGAAGAAATGTACAGAATAGTAAAATCTGAGAACGTTTGAATAATTTATTTCAGAGTTACATAACAAGTTCAATAAGGTGTTGACCCGCCTCTGGCCAAGATACAAGCTTCAACAAGGCGTGGCATAGAACGATAAAGCTTCCGGATGGTCTCTTGCTGTATTTCCTGCCTAATTCGCTCCAAATGTCGAACAAGGTCATCAACATTCCATGGCAGATGCAAGAGCCTTCCAATCATATCCCACACATGCTCGATGGGAGAGAGATATGGAATGATAAGGAAGTGGCTGACAAGCTAGCAGATGGTTCATAGTAACACGTGCCGTATGTGGTGGGGCATTGTCCTGCTGAAAAACCAGCAGAAGGTACTGAAAAAGGGACGGTAGCAACACAGGTCTTACGTCGTCGACGTACCGCTGTACAGTAACTGTATCTCTAATGGCGACCAAAGGGGTCCGGCTATCAAAAGAAATGGACTCCAGGGCATAATGCCTTGTTGAAGGCTGGTGTGACGCGCAATAGTGAAAGCAGGATCCCCCCTCCATCTGTCCTGAGTGTCTCCAAACACGTCTTCGATTATCGTCAGGGCACAGTAGAAGCGGGATTCTTCGTTAAAGACTATAGTCTTCAGTCAGCATAACTCTAACCTGATCGAGCCATGCACCATTGTAATCTGGCTCGGCAGTGTGCAGGCGTGAGTGGCAAATGGTGTAACGATCGGCATGAGCTTAGATTTCGCTGTATCTACCGTCTGTGAATAATCATGGTGGACACTGGTGCTTGGTTTGAACGTCTAATGGTGAGAGGCGCTGTGACAGCTGATTGTACAATCACTCTGTCCTCACGATCTGTTGTGTCCCAAGGTCGATCGCTACCATCCTGACACTGAACTCTGCCATTTCCCACCCATCCTTGCCAGCATCTTCGAATCGCCCCATCACTTCGACTCAAAAGACGAGCGATTCTCCGATTTTTTCACCCGGCCTCTTTCAATCTAATGATACAACCTCTGTTAAGTTCTGATAGTTGCTCCTAATGAGTACAAACCCTACGGAGATGCATTTTTTAAGTTGTTGAAAGGTAATCTGAATCGCAATCACACCGAAAGTTTTAACAACCGTTGAAAAACTGCTCCTTATATACATCTGCTGGACGCGCAGTTCCGATGGGCTGGAGATCAAACTATTCATTCACTGGACAACAAAATTTAATCATTTGCATATCTGGTCAAAACACTCATGCATACGAAATTTCAAAGCAATCGGAGGATTACTTCTTGACGCGTCGATTTCTTTGTTATAGAGTGTGTTTCCAAATGTTGTACATGTGTTAATCAAAAGTCAAATTTCCTGTCCATTCTTACTGAAACTTTTCATTTCCCATAATGATTCAAAGGTAGGAGGATGGCTTGTTATACACAAAGCTAAATAATTATTCATCTGGACTATGAAGTGTGCAATGCTCTGTCTTCACAAGCGCTTAGATGTGGAACGATATCCGAAAGGAAGTGCCTGTTTCGCCATTAATATATAATATTAATGAAATCGAATATTTTTAAATGAGATATTTTCCCAAATTAGCATTCTTTTTTCTATTTATTCCTGGCTTAATTAGACTACCACAAATTTGGCATTTCATTTATAGTTTTTAACATCTTTTTAATGAATGGTTTTCCTCTCAGCCCATCTTTTTCCTGATGTGCGAAAACTTGTCTCAATTTTCTCTCCCCTTGTCTCTCCTTCCTTTCACTTTCATACGATAACATATTTAGAAGCCTATTTTAGGCAACTAACTCAACAATGTTAACTGATAAGATTTCTTATGCACTTTAACCCCATTGTCAATCTGTTTTGGGCAATTTGATTTAACTCTTAGTTGAGCGATAACTATTAAAATATTAACATTAATTATTCACAATCTTGTTACTTCATGGTTTTTCAAAGGGAAAATAATGGCTACAACACAGTCAAATTATTACCTTGCCTGAAATCCCATAGATTAACTCAAATCACTACAAAAATGTTTCGTACGGATTTTAAATTTCAAAATAAAAATCTACCTTTGATTGAGCCGGCTATCTGGCACAGAGGTAGCACGTCTTCCTCGTGTTCCAAGAGTCCCGTGTTCGAGTGTCTGTTCGGGCATGGTTGTTCTTCTGTGTGCTATCTGTGAGATGTGACTGTGCCCCCTCCCCTTTAAAAAGGGGCTGTGCAAGCGAATGTGATGAGTCTGCAGCTAAAGTCGTACTCTTGGCCTTAGTTGGCTCTACTTGAAACAAGAGACGCTTATCTTTGGCTTAAAATCTGCTGTTGTATCAGTGGGGCTTGTCTATGGCAAGTGCCAGAAGTTACAACACCTTTGATTGAAAATAATAACTATTTTAATGAATTCATCTGGAATTTTTTTCCTGGCCATTTTATTAATGCTGTTGAAGAATCAAAAGTATTCGAAATTGCCTCAATTGATGGCATTTCCCCTATTTAAAAATTAATGTTTCGAATCCTCGCTGACCAGTCCATTTTTACTGCAGAATATTTAGCCATTGCTGAATCCCTAGATGTTCTCATCTTTCCCTTGAATTCTTACAGATAGCTACTTTATTTACATTCTTGAAAACTTCTTTCTGGTCGCCGAAAGTTATTCAACACATAACCTCAAAAGTTGAAATTTTTACCAAACTAAACCGAAAAATATCTTTTCTGTGGGTATTTGTCCCTCGAATGTAATCTGGAATGAGCTTGCAGACTGTTTAGCCAAAGAAGTTACAGAAAATACACCTTGAATTGAACAAATCTCTCGTGAAGATATTTCAAACCTCAAAAAAGCGACTCTTCAAATCACTATCAAAAACTATCGAAACAGCAAGTACTTCTTTTCCTTGGAAGACATTCCTAGCATTGAAGCTGTAGCGTTAGCCTTATAAGCCAGATAATATCCTTCAAGCTGAAGGGTCCCTTTTGTTCGATCGGTATGTTACTCGGCTTCAGGCCCAAACGTCGCAGGTTCGTACCGCGACCTTCAATCCCTACATTGGTGACCTTGACAACGCAACCTTCTGCAACATTCGTGGCGCCATCTACCAGCCAACAGAGCCGTCGCTGACTCAATTCACCAAAGCCGTCGCTGACTCAATTCACCAAAGCCGTCTCTTACTCAACACACCAAAAAGCCGTTGCTAACTCTACGCACCAACAAACTCGCATGCTCGCCATACGCTTGGCGCTTTCAAAAAAATCGTTCGTCTCTCGTCCGACTCACTGGTGGGGGGAGTACTTTAGAGTCATCCTTATAAGCCAGATAATATCCTTCAAGCTGAAGGGTCCCTTTTGCTCGATCGGTATATTACTCGGCTACAGGCCCAAACGTCGCAGGTTCGTACCTCGACCTTCAACCGCTACAAAGCACTTCTTCCAAGTCAAAAATCAGAATGAAGCTGCTGTTTTGAACCGACTAATCACCAAAACAATTATAATACAAGGACTTTTGAATCGGCTGAATCTCCAAAATAATTCTCTTTGTCATGCATGTGATAGCATTTTTTCGTGCAAAAAATATGCTTATTATAGATACAAGCTGTAGTTTTTCATAAAAAAGATATCTCCTTCAAAAATATTCTGGGAAAAATAATTGCAAACAAGACCAAACCTCTCTTCAAGCAACGAAACACTTAAATATCCACTAATTTCACTCATCACATTTTGTTGTAACTTGTATGAATATTTATCTTATCATCACTCCGTGTTGCTCTTCATTTTGTTGTACCGTTTCAATTGAACTTTAGAAGCCCGAACACAATCTTAATCGCATCAACGAAACTTTTCTGTAACTGGTAACTGAAATTTCGTTTTGCTTGAGTGCACGCTCTTGTGCATCTAGATGTATTTTCTTGCTTTCTTCATTTAGGATAACAGAGGAAAACAGCCTTTGTTGCTATAATACCTAATTCTTTCAAGTTTAAAAAAATTGTGTTTAAACCAATTTTGAAAAATATGTTAGATAAAGAGGAAACATTTTAAAGCGATGTAAAAATGTGTATTTGTAAATATCCCTTTAAACTTGAGGGAAAATGAATTTTGGTTAATTTTTCTTCTCAATGAGACTCTACTAGCCATAAAGTATGCACTTGCCAAATTTGGTAGTTGTTGGTCAAACAATCTGCCCTTCAGTGCATTTTCATTTTTTTAAAAAAAAAGTAAGAATAAAAAAACAAAATTTGTAGATATTATCCAGTACTAAAATGTATAGTCGTTTCTCTTCTCTAGTTATAATTTTTTTAAAAAAAGTGTGTGTTTTTAAGTATAAGCAAAGTAGTCAAAGAAATATTATCGATTTTTATAACATTTTGTAATACTTAAGATATTTAAAACATACGTATTGAAATTGGACTTGTGTACACAGGAATCTGTTTGTATTTTTTAAAGGCGCAATTTTATAACCGATTTTTCACATTCACTCAGCTTTGAAACTCTGTTTACTATTGAGTTTTTAAATTTTAATATTTTCAAAAGTTTAATCATCAATTTATTGATTGGCGTATTTAAATTTAGATTTCAAGATAGCGTCACCATCTGGTAATGAGTTTGAGAAAAATTTACTAATTATAATTAATTATAAATTTAAAAAAAATAGAAAAAATCTATTTTGAATAGAAATTTTGATTACTGCTAAAAATGCTCCTACTAAAAAATTTAAGAACTTTTTTAGACATAAAATCTGTTTAATGCACATTTAAATTATATATTTCTTTAACAAGCTATGAATTGCATAGAGTATTGCATTATTTTCGCATGCTTTCTAGAAAACTACCTGTTATCTTAAGCTTCAAACTATAGCTTGCAGAACATTTTAAATTCCGAAAATAATACAAGCTTTTTAGAATGCCATCGGCTTGTTTATTCTTTCAACTTCACAAGCTCGCAGCATACATTCCAAACATTGCCAGATTCCAAAAGATTTACAATTGATCATTAACTATTGTACAAAAAAATAAACGAAATAATATTAATAAAATATGTTAATCAAAGAAAAAATCGTTTGCTTTTAACTTTAAAAAATATTTTATTTGAAATAAAAATAGAAGCAGTTATAAAATGCCTGAAGAGCAATCTAAATGTCTTTTAGCAGATTTAGATTATGATAACTACCGAATTGTTTTGAAGATTTCGATTTATCTTTAAATTTCTATGAATAGTAAATGGACCTTGCTATTTTGCACTCTTGCTGCGTTCTCTGAGAACAATCTGAAGAATAAAAAATTTCTCCTTTATTTTCAGAAACGATCGCAGCGCCACTGTCTTAAAAATTGAAACTAATTGCTCGTAGTTTAGCCATTTCGAACGAAAACCAACGTGAATTTCCTAGGTGGATGAATTATTTTTATAAGTAGCACATAACGCATTCTCAAATTTTTAATTGTGATTTGTAAATAATTTTGAAAAACCAGATTTATAGATTTCCTTCTTGAGGTGAAACTTATTTTATTGTTTTTTGATTGAATTGACAAATAAAGTATTGCAAATACATCACGAAATTGATTGATATCCTCAAAATTCTTATTGCTGAAAATTCCTCAAGATACGAATAGTAAATTTAAAATCTGTAACAAAAATGAAATTACTTTTTTGAAAGATTAATGTTAGGACGAAGCACCCGGTATCTTAGGTCCTACATCTACGAAACATGAGAGTAATTTTCATTTGTCATAATTGATAATAGTGCTTTAATCCTGGATATAGTTTGTGTGTCTGTTTACTTTTTATCTGCAAGGGAATTATTATTTAGTGCCAAGTGCGCTCGCACTGGCTCTCAACAAAATCATCTGAATTCAGTCAGTCTCATTCATTTCTTCTTCCGCTTAACACTTAACTTAAAAAGTTAAAAATATATTTTCGTTAAAGTAAGATTAAAAGTTCCATGATCATGCGATAACAAATTTAGATGATTTATTTTTGTGCAATCTGCTTCAATGTATATATTAAAATCTGGGAGAGAAATGATATGTGTCGATATATATTATATATAGATTGTTTTCTAAAATTAGATCTCAATACAATAAAATCTCAAAGGTTTTATAAAAAATCGATACAAATATTGATAATTTTTTAATGGCAATAAGTAAAACTTTTATTTTACAAATAGCTTAGCAAATTTGTGGCAGTGAGAGGGTAATCTGAATTAGTATCTGAATAAAAAGGAACTTACGGGTGTTAAGAATTTTTCTGAGATAATCAATACTTAAAATTTATTAAATGTAAAATTAATAATTATGAATTATTTTTAGCGTAAATTAGCGAAACTGTGCTTTATTTCCCGCCTTCAAAAAATCAATGCCTTCACCTTTGTCACTAGTATCTTTATTATCTTTTATTTTTCTTAAAATTTCGTTTCGTATCATAATAACAAATGAGGTCACTTCCACGATTAGCATTTCATTTTGAATAGAAGCCATGATCATAGAATAGACTGATCGTGGCAAATAAGCATTTGCGGAAACGATCGAAGCGACATTGTAGATGGGGCTGATCATGCATTCATACTTTTCGTTGCTTTTCACTGTATCAATTCCCAGTCTGGAAGCGTTTTATATAATAAACATAAAAGAAACATTATAAGGCTTTTATTTTTGAAATATGAAAGACCATTTAATAAATAGATAAAGTTGATGAAACTATTCCGATCATTTACAAAGACAGTAGCTGCTTCTTTAATAGTACCACTTCAAATAATTAAGGATAGAGCTCGCTTTTAAAAATTTGGTTTATGTATGTAATTAACATTCGATGTTAGAGTTATTATTTTCCATTTGTGAGCTATATAGCATGTTGATTTCCCAGAGATAATTGTTCCAAAAGCATAAGGTTGATGGTTCATTTGCTGAAACAAGGTTTTTTTTATCGTTTTCTTTGCTATGGGCAGAGTTTCGTCAACAGTACGCAGGGGTCATCGTTTAGTGGCTCTATTGCCAGTTTCTAATGAGACCGGTCATCAAGATTGCCGCATCGTTGCTGTCTAAACTCAGCTGTAAGAACACTTCAACCGAACGATATTATAGAAACTGAAGTTAATTGTTTTTATATATACTACAAAAAGCAAATTAAATTATAGTGTTAAGTTGTTCAAACTTTGATTTTTTTTCTTACCGAATTAGAAAGAAATGCTTTGTATCACAATGTCTAATTGATTCCAGTCGTCATTTCCAATAGTTCAATACGCAAACATATAATATTATTAATAGGAAATTTAAAAAGCTGAATCAAGCAATTAAACAGCTTTCTTAAATTTTGCAAAATAATAGCTATCTTAATTATTTTAAACTTTCGTGGAGGGAGCAATAATGAAGAACTTGAAATTCACAGTGTAGTTAGAGAATTTCAAGTGACTTATGCAATTTGTAAGCAGAAAATAACGTAGTTAAGAAATTTTTGATAATATTTTGATTGATAGCGAACGATAAATTTACAGCATTTTGAAATAAATCTGAAAAAATCAGATTTATTTTTAAAACGTTGAGCTTTTTTTTATGGATACAAAAAAAGTTGTATGAAAAGAAACTGACTTCCGTTATCCAATAAATTATAGATCAAAATCTAGCTTTAATAATGGCAATTATATGCTTTAATAATAATAATTTGAATGTTTTTATTGACACTGATTTATCATGTTTAGAATATGAAATCAATTCCGGTATTTTAGGCAATGTTATTATTGAGATTGTGCCTAGCTCAGTTCAAATAATTTTCGATATTATAGAGGATGCTAAGATGTCAATGTCTGATCTTGAGTCTGTAGAATTTTTCTTACACCAAAAAGAAAAATAAATGCAAATATATTTTTGGGTCTTTTTTTTTTTTTTTTGTAAAATCATTTATATGTTAACTATATATTTTATAAATAATGCCGTGCATTTTGAACCCGCAAAAGTGTAGTATTCTTTAAACAGTTAACTTCAATAATATCTGTGTTATATGACAGTGCTGTTAAATACAAAAATTACGCTTTAGATAGGTAGTAACAGGAAGTAATTTGAAATAAAAAATATTCTGAACAATACATTGTAATGCATTTGATTTTATAGATTGTTATAAAATATTTTAAAGAAACATTATGATGTACATTGTAAAGTTATTTGGTTTTATAATACTCAAAAAAAAACTTAGGAAGTGATTAAAAAGAGAACTTACAAACTTTCAGGAAAGATAGAAAATAAATAAAATGACACGAGAATGTAGATCAGAACCCTAGTTTGATCAGGCTGATGCAGAAATAGTTGGGCTGGAAAAACTATTAGCTAACTGAAAAACTAGACTGCCATGGATAGAAAAACTATTTAACAGAACTTAATAATAGAATGCTACATGCACAAATTAAATTTCAATACTTTCTTTAGAATAGTTGTTCTATCATTTATAAATAATTACGCTAGAGAGCGCTGTTTGTCAGTACGGCCTTAAGTAGATGGAATGGGCACTTGCAGCACATATTTCGGTAAGAACTCGCAGTTTTACACTTTTTTAATAGATGTTTAATTCTGAATTAATTGCC
>JAOUZG010035770.1:2785859-2801997 GCA_026289955.1 Argiope argentata
TATATATATATATATAATTTAATATATAAACAGGATTCTGATAAATGTAGTATAATTTCGCCTCAAATTTACTAATTTCCAAAATACAGATATGAAAGAGGAAAAATATCATTTTATATTACTTTCCGGTTAAGCATTGTATATGAAAACTAAAGCAATATTATCCACTAAAGAACTTAGTGCATAAAATGTCCGTAAAGATTTTTCAACTGATTTAAAATTTCCGAATGCGACATTTTTTATATCAAATATATCTTTCGGGAAAACGGTTATGCTAGGTCTGCATCGGGAAATATTGATCTTTCCCCTCTGAAAGATGCTCTCTATGAATAAAAATTTAAGCTTCTTGCTTTTCTCTTGCATATTTTTTTTAAAGATGTACTATGCATATTGTAATCAACTATTACTTAATGCATAGCAAAAGATTACTGCGTAAAAATAATTTTTGGAAAAAATTTGAAATTCTGTAATTTATATATATATATATGTGTGTGTTATTGAAAATTAGCTATTTCAGGATTATCACTCTATGATCCAAATGATATTAAGTAAAACTATAAAAAATATTTAGATCAGGTAAAATTAATATACTTCTATTTCTAGAAAATTTATAAACATGTAAAGATTATATAACCAAAAGATCCGAATACACACACCATATATAGAATCTCCTGAAAAGATCGAAATTTGGTTTAATTCTTTATCCATTAGAGATAATTTATCAATGTAAATTGAAAAATAATTCAAAATAAGATAAAAACTAAGACCACATAACTAAAAAAGAAATTTCTGCTATTTTTTAGAAAGTAACTTTTTAAATTTTTAAGTCCCCTCTCTAGACAAATCCCATCAATTAGAAAGATTTCTTTTCCATCCAACAAAATCATTAGAAAAAAAACCCCGAAAAGCTGTGTCTTTAATACAAAAGAAATTATGCATAGAAAAACAAAAAATGACCTTCGGCATTCGGCTGCAGCGTTCATCGGAACCTTATGATTAGAAATTCGGCCATTTCTCTAAAATTTGGTGACTAACTATTTTTTAGCGAAAATGACTGTATATCAAAGCTGTTTCGTTGTGTGTTTTTGTAATTAAATTGTATTTATGTTTGCTATATATTTTTCATAAAGGCTTATTGTGGTATATTTCCGTTAGCTAATAATTTAAAATTCCGCCAAATTTTCTCAAATTCCTTCAGCGATTGTTTGTTTGCGCCCGACAAACGGAAAAGTACCCTTATAGTTTTAAGGACATAGTTTTTAAGCAATTTTTCCCCACACTAATGAGGTTAGATCTAACATGTTTTCAACCGGTTATTTCAAACAATTCTGTTTATTTTCGTAATGTTTGATACATTTAAAATTAATCATTGTTAATTAATAGATCTTTCGATTCCTTCAAAAGTACTTTTGAATAAAAATGAAACAGATGAATTGAAAAAAAAAATTCTAATCTGCATTCGTTACCCCAAATGGTGTTTAAAATTCACATCTCATGCATACGTAACATACACATTTACATTATGATTAGACTGCCAGTTTTCAAATATACACATCAAAATTTCCACGCTTGCGAAGTCGCAGGTAAAAGATGGTAAATAAATTTGAAAATAAATCGTCTACATTCCAATATGCAATTTAAAATTGGCAATAAATTATTTGCATGAATTTTTTTCGTATTTTCGTAAAAATGTCAGTCTGATTATATATATTACATTTTTAGAAAAAGTGGCGAATATCCCTTAAACTGGCAAAAAAATTTAATGTAAATGTTATGATACATTTTATATTTTTATAATAAACCACACATTTTATTTTGCTTTTAGTATATGATCCCTATGTAGCGCTTTTGGCTTTCAATTAAGTATAGCTCAGTTTTAAAGATACCGTATGCGATTTTTATCATGTGAAAACATGATGTTAATTTGGCTTGATGTTTTTGAAGCCTTAAAATAAGTAGGCAACAAATTGGATATTTATCGCTTTTGAGGCATCAATTTTTCGCTTTTAGGGTAATTAGAAAATAAAGCAGAATATTACCACATGTAGCGATTTATCGTTAACTGAAATTAAAACTGTATTTTAAAAAAAAATTACTTAATTCTTACGAGTTGTCTTACTTAATTTATGTCATTAACCAGCTTAAACCGGTTTGAAACAATCGCAAGACTATTAGATTACGCATGTGTCCATATTTAGAAAAACGAAAAGGTTTTTTTCATCTCAAAATCAATCGAGATCCAAAACTTAAAAAGGTCCTATGCAAATAATGGAGGTTTTCAACCAATCAACGTAACGCAACGTTGTCGACAGGGCGTATATAAGACAATAGTTCTCTGAGGAGGCTATTACAGCGATTCTTGCTGTTATAATGGTGGGTTATCAAGATTTCAGTTATTTGGATATGAATCGACCATGCAAGAGAGAAAGAGCACATCATTTCCGAAGTAGAGAGGAAATTTAGATTTTCGCGTCCGAACATTTCTAGGATTTACAACGAATACCAAATTTCCAGTAAAATTTGAAAACTCCGACAGCTTTGTGGCTTGAAAAAAGTCGATATAACGGAATCATCGACGCCTGAAAAGAATCGTTGCACGAGATAGACGTTCAACATTTCCTCAAATTGCTGCGGATTTGAATGCGGGCCCGTCAATAATTGTCAGTGTACTCACTATGCAACGTAATCTAATTGATATGGGTTTTCGCAGCCGAACCATCTCATGTACCATTGGTGATTCAGCGACACATAGCTCTGCATCTTATCTGGGCTCACCAAAGTCGTCAGTATACACTTAGTGATTGGAAAAACGTTGTTTGCTCTAAGCAGTCATGTTTCAAAGTGAATCGGGTGGATGGCTATAAACGGGTGTAGAGAAAACTCCATGAATGGATATCTCATGCTTAAAAAGAACTGTTCCAGCTGTTGGAGGCTATGTGAGGATAAGGAGCATGTGAAATTGACATGAAATGAGTTCGTTGATGTGTCAGTATGGTCAGGTCAGTATGGCTGTAATTCCTATCTGACCCTCTGAATGTCCTGTTTGTCTTCTGAAGGACGTGGACATTCCAAAAGGATATGCACCCTCCCATAGGTCTACTGTAGCTACCGAGTGGCTTGGAGGGCATTCTTCTGAATTTCTTTCCCGGTCTTGGCTACCTAATTCTCTTGACATGAACATTATCGACCATTCTGGAGTGCTTTACAGTGTGCTGTCCTTAGGATATCTCCACCAGCTCTCACTTCCATGGCTTTTGGATTGACCTTCAAGAATTATAGTGTGAACTGTCTACAGAAAATCTTAAAAATTTAGTTGAATCCATGCCACGCCACACTGCGACACTTCTGTGTGCTCGTGGAAGCTCTACACTATATAGATAGGTGTAACAGTTTTTTTTCTCTTCAATATATATATATATATAGAGAGAGAGAGATAAACCGATAGAAAAATGCTGTGATTGTTTCAAGCCAGTTTAAAATGGTTAATGATATTTGAATTAATTAAGACAGATAATGACTTAAAAATAATAGTGTTCTCATATGATATCTTGAAATTTGCGATCGTAGATTTCCTTTTGTAAGGATGATGTTGCATAAAAAATTGATGGTATGTAATTGATAATATTTATTTTTTGAAAAATTATAAAAGTGTAACTTAAAAAAAAATTTAACGGAAACTTTTTAAAACATGGTCTTATTTCTACCTTATTTGAAACTACTTTGCAATTTATTTTACCCACTTATTTCTAATAGGTAAAAATTTAAATCCGTTTTATATTTTGGGGGGCATTTTGTATGTATATTTATATTTTTACAAGCGGACGAGCGCCACGGAAAACGCCAAAGGTGGCGACGTTTGACAAAGAGCTTCGCCCCTGCCGAGTTGATTTGGCGAGGGGAATATTCTGGTAGCTCCCAGACCATTCGCGGTGCGCCGTGTTGCTTCGCGTGCTTTTGGGCGTGCGCTTGCTCGGCTATATAAGGGATGGGTTACCGTAGTTTCGGTAGAGTTTTCCTCTCGGAAGAAAAGCGTCTCGCTGGATTAATGGATCACTTTTCTTACTTGTTATTAGTGAGCTGTGTTTACGTTTGCTGTTAACGTTGTATAATTGAGCTCGCTGTAACTTACTGTTTACTGTGCTACACGATAGCTGTTTTGAAGTCTGTTTTTATTATACGTAAGGCTTGCATTTACGCTGTAAGTGACTGTTGACTACTAGATTCTTTTTATCTGAAATTCTCCTTTATCGTGTCATCCAGTAAATGCTTGAAAATAGCTGGAGATAAATTTGTTTGTGCTGTCTTCAAGTAAAGTCAATCCGAACCCGCTATGCTAAAAACATAACAACATAATATAGTTTTTACAAACTCACGTTAAATTGATTCTTTTAATCTACTATTTTTAAATTATCTTCAGGAACTATTCATTTTAATTTATTGAGTATCACTTAATAAAAAGGATTTTACACTATTTTAAGCGTTTTATATCTATTATAAATAACGAATTGCTGCAAAAGTTTCATTAATTAATTTTCATTACTTATACTTATCGGAAATTTAAAATTATCATACTCAGCGACATAAAATTAAACGCATCTATCAATAAATTTCCTAAAGTAACGTAAATTCTTGCGTCTAATTTTAGGGGGATGGCGAATTTATACGTATATATTACAATTCTGATAACAGTCCTGAAGTTTTACCAATTACTTAAAGAACGATAATTCGAATACTTCTAGTGTATAAAAATTGAAAAAAAAAATGAATGAATGAAAAGAAAAGAAAAGAAAAGAAAAACCAGGGAAAAGTAGTCATAAATGGACTGCCAGCTTATCGCGTTTGAAATTAAAGATGAACTATCGAAAAATGAATTTACAGTTGATGCTGTTAATCATCCCAAACAATTAAAAAAAACTTTTAATTTTTCAGGTACATCTAAAATCTGAGAGTATTGCCAGCATCTATAGCATGAAAATGATTGGTTATATGTTTGGTAAATTGAAAGAAATATGTTAGGAAATCAGTAAGCCGATGTTTCTCGAATTAAATTTCATACCATCACGATTAAAGACGCAAACTTCATGTTCCCTAAATAGTATGTGATAAATATCCTGTCTCCAGAAAATACTCAAATAAAAAAACTGAAAACTTCATTATATGTGCTAACTGTAAAGGACCATTTACAATCTTATTCAGAGGCAGAGGGTGCCCAAAATTCTTCAAGTTAACTTTACTGTAAAGAAAGAAAAAGAAAAGGAAGCATTTGCTTCGCTTTTAAAAACCTTAAACAGATATTATTAACCTATTAATTACCAGGATCTTCATTTAAAGATTTTAAAATTTTATTTATACCACTCGGTACCAAGAATGCATTTGGTATAGAGTATTGGATTGCATATATATTTTAATTCGATCTATTCGGAATAGAGTTATCTTATTTGTAGCATTATATTTTTTGGTTTGGTTTTTATAATAAAATACTGTGCATAAATATATAAATGAGAGGTTATAATAATGATCCGTTATTCTGTTTCTTATTGATGATTTAGTTAACTACAACTATACATTTTATAAAAATTTCAAATAGTTTCAAAGCGAAATATAATTCGAATATAATCATACTGTTATACAAATTTTTGTTTCTATTTATATAAAATCTATCCGACCAAAAATTTTAAAAACTAGACCTAGAGACAATAGCTTACCCTTCAAGAGATGACACCCGAGCACAAGAACAAGTCTATCGATTGAAATTAGCACCCATGAAAACATAGCTGATTTCTTGAAAATTATTTTCAAGAAATTAAGAAAACACTAATGAAAAAAAGATTAAAATGAAATCTGCTATGCGTATTTCAATGTATCATATCAGAGCAAAATTCAGAACATAACCCCGAATTCGTGCAAATTAAATTATATTTTTATTCATTTTAATTGTTTCATTGAATGAGTCACTTTAATATTGCAAACGAACAAAAAACTTAGTCATGCATTTATTGTTTAAAAAATATCCCATTTCCTATTTATTTTCAGATTCAACTCAAGAACTGTTGACTGAAATTAAATGGTCAATGATCTAAGGAACCAACCAACCATAACTTTGCTGTGAGGCGAAGCTTCAATGTAAGAAAATGTCTTCTGTTAATATACATCTGGCAGCAGTGGTTGGATCTAACTTTTTCTTTGTAAACAATCGAAACATTTTAAATTCAAACTTGTCAAAAGCTCGATAAGTTTTCGGCTATTTTAAGATGGCGTTTTTTAAAATCATTTTTTCTACTTTATATTTTAATTTATTATTTCTGAATATTATTAAATTCTCA
Organism: Argiope argentata; assembly: GCA_026289955.1. Taxonomy (NCBI): domain Eukaryota; kingdom Metazoa; phylum Arthropoda; class Arachnida; order Araneae; family Araneidae; genus Argiope; species Argiope argentata. The sequence continues at coordinate 2,792,183 of JAOUZG010035770.1, forward strand.
TTTTCGGAAATGGATGTATGTGATGCTTTTCAAAAAGACTGTCACACCGACAAGACTAAGAAGGAAGCGGCATCTCATATGTATTCACAAGGTTGATTCATATCTGCTTCTTATTACTAATTTTTTATGAATAATTATATAATTATTTGATTGTAACTCACCATTTAATATGCGTGTTTATAGCTGATGATGAGAAATGGCAAGATATAATTGAACTCATTAAAAAGGCAAATTCATCTTATGAAGAATGTTCTTCAGAATCCTGTTCTTGTTACTTACGGTAAGATTCAGCTACAGTTTACTGCTAGAATATTATTTTCCTTCCCTGATTTTAATTTATTTAAACAATTGAGCTCCGGAATTTTTTTAAAACAAGTATTTCAACAAGTTTGACAAAACCTCATAATAAAGACCTTTTTTTTTTTTTGTTATCCTCCTTGTTATCTAATGTTTTAAAAAAGTTTATCAAACTTTAAGAAAAGACTACTGACTGAAATTTGAGATTGATTATTAAGCAATTTTAACCTGTTTGCTAATGATTGCTTTTATGAAATAATACTGTCCTTTGTTGATTTTATTTCTGCATTGTCTATTTAATGCAGATATATATTTTCAGTTTATGATTTTTTGGTTTCAGAGGTTTAAGAGAATATTTTTCTTTCTTTCAATATTTATGTAAATACTGAAATATGGCCTTTTGATTGCTTTCAATTTAATTTTAGATATATTCTTTTCATCAATTGTCTAATCAGTTGCTTATTTCATTATAAAATTTTGAATGGTTTGTGGTGAAAAATATTTGATTTACTTAGTCATTTAAAATTCTTTTAAGTCTTAAAATATTATTTTACAAACTTAAATATAATAATGGCATTTTTTAAATCTGTTATCAATCTTTCTAAACATTTAAGCAATGCATTTAAAACTTTGATTCTTTCATTTCGTTCCATTAATAATGGTAAACTTTTTTATGTGTGTTGCTAGATTATTTTGTAAAATATCATAACTATAAATTAAAATAACAAGAAAATTATTCAGTATTATAATTAAAAAAATCATAAAAGTATTACATTTTTAGGAGTGAAAATTTATACTTTCATACTAATAAGTATAGCTTTGCTGACATTGTTATTTCATCAAGAGTTTTGTATTAAATTTAATGTCTTTTATTTTACAGTTTTGGTTTCTGTGAAATGATGCATTAATGCACTTCTTAAAAGAATATAAATAAAATTTAAATTTCTCTATAAATATAATGGCAGTTTACTCTTTGAAAAAAAAATGTATTAAAAAATGAACAAATATCATTGTCATTCAAAGGATTAAATAAAAGGCTCTCCGTGTCTTGTTTTTATTATTTTTATTTAAGAGATATAAGAGTAACATCAAATGTTTTTATTTTTCTTGAATTTTCTTGAACTTTATTTTGTAGTCTTTATGTATATATATTGTAGTTAGAGAGTACTTTTACTAGGCTATACTACAAGATATAAAAAGACTTTGTCAGTGATCCTTCAACTAAATAATTGTTTAAAAAAAAAACTGTTTTGGAGAAAGTTTAGAACAATGAAGGATACTTTCTTAAATGTTGAAATATTATATATGCAATATAATCAAGTCAATGAAGCTTGGGTCTTATCTTGTAGCTCATCTTGTTAAATACACTGCATGGTAGTATAAAATGGTATTTAAAATCTATTATCCCACAATGGAACAAATGTGTTGATGATTCTGAGGCAACTTTGCAGAAGATATACTGTGTGGGTTATGATTTGGTATGTAAAAGTATAAAGAAGAGTTCTTTCATACAAACTTACTGTATTTTTATTGTTGTCTCAAGAAAATGAATGGGAAGGAATAAATTTTTTTTGGACAATTCCCCCTTTTTTTTTTTTTTTTTTTTTTTCAACCTTGATCTTCTTGCCTTTGGAAAATGTTTTCAGACTCTCGGCTTTAAATGTTTAAATTTGAGATGCACATTACTTTTACTACTTCATCTGCTTGTTCATTTATAGTAATTTCAACAAGTATTGGTACACAAGCTAGTTTTATAATTTTGTATCTAGGAAGAATCAGTAAGAGATATTAGTGATCATCTAGAAGAGTCAAAGTAAATTGCAGATTCCATTTACTTTGATATTGTTGACAATTTTCTTCAAGTGATTTTAAGACTGACAGGCATCAAGATATGCAATATATCTTCATTTTGGATAAATAGTTTTTCTTCATTTTGTTATAATTGCATTATAAATTGTCAAACTTCATTTTGAATAAATTGCAATCAAAATTGCTGTCTTCAGCTACAAACACTGAATTTTTAAGATAAAACTTAAATGTAAGGATATGATTGAACGTGAGGTTTAAGGTTGCAAGTAAAATGCTTTTTTTTTCACTCATCTGAGGGAAAAGGAATTCCATTTTTGGGTTGACAGTGGTACTATTTGGAAATATAATTTTCAAATGTACTGTTTGGGAATTTTTAATGGAAGGATCGTTTGTGTGGTCTCTTTTAGATCTCTCTCAATTTTAGACCCTTTTGAAAATCTATAGGGTAATTAGAGAGGATAAAATTTACAATTATAGTATTTGTGCCTTTCAGGAACTTAAGCCAAATTTTGCTCTCTGAAGAGTGTAGTTTAAATTTGGATATAAACTGTCCAGCATAAAAAAGGTGAATTTTTTAAATTGTGGAGAATCGTTTCCCCTTAGTGAAATGTCTAAGTAGAAAGCTTGTGGAAAAATCCAAACATTCATCATGTATATTATTTCACTAATTTGATTAAATAAAAAAGGAGGGGGAGGGGTTCAGTGAATAAACTAACCAAATTCAAGCTTTAACTACATTTATTGATTGAATTGAACTTTATTGCCAAATTTGAAGTCGTCGTCATTGGGTTGCTAAACCACCAATTATGGCAATCCTAGAATGGTGTATTCCGTTGATCTTTATCACCAAATTTAAATCTGTTGCCAATGAGTTACTAAACCGTTAGCAAAGATGATCTAATGCTTAAGTACACATTTATTAAATGAATAAAACCTCCACCCCAGATACATCTGCCTGAAGCATGGAGGTAACTAAATCTTCACATGACCTTCTTTGTTTCATAATTTAAAGAAAAAATAAAATTAAATGTTTGCTGAGAAAAATAAGTTATCAGAATTTTATTGCTATTTGACAGGAAATATTAATGTCATCTGTATAGATATGAAAATTAGAGAGTAATAATGAAGGTGAGATGAATGAAGAATAATTGAAATTATTACTCTCACCTAGTAAGTTATTATTACTTTGACTGTTAATTATGATATTATTTATTTGATAATCATCTTTATCTTAGAAATTCTTTTGACCCTATCAAATTATAAATTCAAGCAATGGCACATACCAATCTAGAAGTGCTAGTACTATAGGAATTAATAAAGCTAAAAAAACATATTTGTCTATTCTAGATTTAGCTGGATCTAATTATAGTTTACAAGACTGACACCTTTGAATTTTTTGCATACTTATTTGAAATTTAATTTAAACACTTATAAGATTAGAATCATAGCAGATGATGAAAATATCATCCATATAAGTAATAAGTATAATAATATAATATCAGCAGGAATTATATGTGTGTGTGTGTGTGGATCAGATATTTAAGCCATGATATACTTAGATTTAGACAGCCAGAACTTGATTTAATATTTGTATGGGGAAGTAGGATGTGAACAATTCTGTTAAGTATAATTAATGAGAATATGTCCTTAACAAAGAAAAGAAAAAGAGAGGGGGGAGCATGTTAAAATGAAAATGGAAGTAGAAATCTATTAAAAATGTATATATATATTATTTTTAAAAATAAATATTTATTCAAAATTAAGCAAAATAAAGTATATGATTATGGAGAATTTGAAATGCACTGAAAGTAGAATGATTAAAATATTGAGTCAAATGGAGAATCTCTGAATTTTGATGATTTTCATTACTCATTTTGCATTTTATTCTTATAATATTTAAAGAATCAGTTGCTATTTCTAAATTTGGTATTGTGAAATTTGAACTTTACATGATTTCCTGTAGAATAACTTTCATCTTTTGATTTGTTTGGGTGATCTTTTTTTGTTAAAACATATAAAACAAAAATCTTGAAAAATTCAACATCTGGTTCCCCACATCAGTTTTATGTGCATATATATTAAAATAAAAGTTGTTGGATTTTGGAATATATCTCCAGGTCTGTACTTTCCTAGTTGAACTGTTTTAGTTTTTTTAAATTAATATTTAGTTGAAAATATTTTATCTATATTTCAGTTTGATGAAGGAAGATCTTTCACCTTGGCAAAACAGCGGTATAACGAAAGAAGATATTTTAGAAAGTAGAAACAAGGGAACTTACTATCAGATAATAAATCATAAATTATATCGTGAAAAGGAATGCATGTTTCCTTTCAGGTAAAAATTATTTTATTTTTACTGTAGAATTTTTTTTAGTTCTTTAAATCTTTTGCATTAAATTTTTTTTTTTAAAAAAAACCCTAATTGAAACAAATACATTTGTTTGTTTGGAAAACCTGTTAGGTTTTAATAATAATATCCTATTAATATTAATACTAATTGTGGTTATTAAAAAATAACAAATTTATCATATTTACTGTCATTGTTGTATATAAATAGTCATATGCATCTTTTCATGTTTCTGTAATAAAATAAGCTGAATTTTTACATTTATGTAAAAAGATATAATTTAGAATTTTTTTTGTCTTTTTTTAATTTAAACAATATTTTTCAATATTTCTGTTAATATTTCATAGAGGTATATTTTGAATGTATTAATGTTGCCTTCTAAGAGGTTTATTGTAAGCTATTCAGATAAAATTAAAAATTTTATTATTAGCATTGTAACTTTTTTAGTTAAGGTGTCAACTTTTATTTTTGATAAATGTCAATCAAAATGAAAAATATTTTTTTATTATGAAACCTAATATATTTGTAAAGATAATTCACCCTAAAAGTTTCAAAAATGGCAAAAGGTTTCGGATTGCAATTTTACACCTGTTCTTGTTAAAATAATATGTAAATATTTTGTATTGCACATTTTTAAGATTAATTATTATTTTGTTTTCATTTTTTAGAATTCTAAAAATAAAATGTAGCACATAGATTATAATCTTGTATCTAAATTAAACCAGACTTCAAACATTTGGGATGAATGTTTTTATTGGTCGGTATAAAAAGTATAAATATTCTTGTTGTAATATGCATATGATATAAAGTGTTTTGAACTATGATATTGCAAAAAGTGTATCAAGGGAAGAAAAAACAGAGGAAGGAAAGGAAGAATAGTAAGGAGGGGGGGAATAAAATTGTGTTTAAAAGGCATCATACAATCAAATAATATAAATAAATGAATTTAATGCAGTTTGAATAGAAGAAGCATTTCTTCTTTATTCTAATTCATTTTGGCTTTTGTCTTATATGAAATTGTATATGCATGTAATGATATTTTTAAATCTAATTTCAATTCATATTAACCTCTAGCTTACGGGCGGTACTACCAAGATTTTTTTTACCTTTCCTTACGGGTCGGTACAACTGTTGTACCAGTAACAAGCTTGGATTTCGTCCCCCCACTTGAACTTCCCGGCGAACCGTAATTGCCTCATAAAAATCCCTGCCCTTTTGTGCTATACCCTTCAGGGTCAGGAGATTTTGTCCTGCTGTAGTTATAATCACTGTTGGCGCTAGTCAGTTTTGTGAACCTTGCTTTGGCGACATTTTTTTAAGCAACATTTCTGAGAGGTATGGAATGAGTTTGTAATACTCGATTGAAAACATTATTCTTTTCCACCGTTGCTTAATTTCTAACCATTGTAAATTGTTAATTTTTTAACAATAAAATTTTGTAAATTTATAATAATGTCCGTTTATAATTTTATTTGAATCAAGAATTACTTGAAATTTCATTTCTGATGGAATGGTGTAGTGTAGGTAATCGGTGACCTAGATAAATTGCTACATTTTTCGTCATTCGTCATAGTCCAAAAAAACTAAATTGAACCTACGATTGGTTTTTTTTCTTTCACCCTATCATTATTCTGTTTTACATTGAAAAGTGACACAACACTGTTTTGTCTTCATGCCTGCCTCCCCTTCTATGATTGGAATCTCGGGCATATATACTTCGCAGTTACTAATGTACTATTCTAAAACAACATTAAAGAATTGACTACTTAAGATTTTTTAACTTTTAAAGTTTAATACTTGAACAAATATTTCAGGCTAAAAATACATTTGGGTTGTGATTTTTAAGCCAACTGTAAGTTTCATCATTATTTTTTATGATTAATGAAAACGGTTGCTTTAATTATTTATAGATAATCATTCGTTAAAAGTTATGATTCTAATTTTAAAATATTGAAAGAGGTTCTTTAAATCTATGATAAATAATAATTGGTAGCTTTTTATGCATTCAAACATCAGAAGAGAAATATTAAAATCTTTATGCCTTCATTTCAATTCACTGAAACGTTACTAGACATTTGAATTTTTCCAGAAACACTTTTACTCAAATAAAATAGTAGGAATTCTAGATTTAATTTTAAGCATTTCTGAAATATAATCTAAATACTCTGCTTGTACAAATGTTGTAGCTAATTACGAAAGCTGATCATTTAGAATGCTAGCTTTATTCATTAAAGATTTTTTGAAAGTTTTCTTTTTTGATAACTACTTTTCAACATATTATTATATCAATGAAATCTTATGTATCAAATTCTAAACATACCATATCTAATCTTAGTTTGGCTAAATTAACCGTCTTAAATCTGGTGATTAGTTACGTATTAGTAAATTTTTAAGCAGAAAAAAAATCATAAATCAATTATTTATTGCCTACAAAACTCAGCGTACTTTTCAAAAATACTATACTGCTATGACTTATTGAAATTTTCGGGAAAAAATCACTATAAATTATAAGAATCGACAATAAAATAGGGAATCGTCACTAGTGATTTATATTGAAAACCGTCCGAAATATGTTAGGAATAAAAAATGTATTTGTTTTTTATGAGCTCAATATATTAATATTAAAAATTTGAAATTAACAAAATAGCAGACAATCATATATGCTATTTTGCAGATACATTTAACTTACAAAATAGCTAAGAATTGTTTTCTCTATTTTGTGCAAAGAAATGAAAATATTTTCAAAAAAAATTAGTTATGAATTTTATACATTATTTATAAATGTTTACATTTAATAAAGATAAATGAGTTTGAAGAAAAACAAAATGAAATTCACGGTGATGTGTTCATGTTTTATAAGAATTAAATTTACACCTTCAGTACGGCTTGAGAAATTTATTTAATCACAAATATGATTGAAAAATTGACAACGATAAATAATTATACCGCAGTTATTCTATTTAAAATTTATTTAATATCATAAAATTTAAGTCATTTCTTGTATATATATATATAATCAGAAAACTAGTGCTTCAGAAAAAAAAAACTGCGATAAAAAGCTTTTTCTAGGAGACCAGACAAAGTAAAACCTCAAAAAAGCAACCCGGTTAAGACGGAGAGGACAGATGACCAATTAGCACTACGGGTGGCCGAAATCGGACAACAATCGCTTTTAAAAAAGGGGGAAAGCATTTGTTATCTTCTTCACAGAATCCCCGTATTCAAAGGAACTTTTTCGAGTTTGGGTTCCCGCAACGTAAAGGTTAATTTCCAGTTTTATCATAATTCAGATTATATTAACTTTCTACTTAAATATTCATTTATTCCCTAATTCCGTTCCATTTTTTCTATTAAATTCAACAGAAGCTCTGTAAAAATGTTAAATCAGAAGTTCCCATTCTAAGAGTAACAAGATAAAAAATTGTCGATCTAAGATATTCTTCTTAAAAGATACTCTTATCTAAATTAAAATGTGTGAAGAAATCTCTATCAGAGTCTCATTGTATATAAGCTCTGGAGAAAATATTTTCTCATTTACTTTTTTTATCGTGGCAGATAATGTTTTGGGGATGAGGTTTGGGGGGTGGTCAACAAAAATCTGTAGGCGAAAAATAAGAATTTTAATCCTTAGGCAAAAAATAAAACTTTATTATATGCATGAGCATCTAAAAAAAAATCAGCTTTTAACAGCGTGTTGCCGTTACATTTACAAAAGCTCTGATTAAAAAAAAAACAAATTAAAAATTACAGCAAATAAAACATAGAAAATTTTATTTTTAGCATGTGATTACATGAAATGAAATAAATAGGAAATGTGGTATTTTTTTAAACAATAAATGTGAGACAAAGTTTTTTGTATCGTTTGCAATACTAGAATGACTGATTCAATGGAACGATTAAAATGAATACAAATATAATTTAACTTGCACAAGCACATGGTGCTTGGTCGCTCAAGAAATTATGTCTTGACATGATGAATTGAAATATGCATAGCAGATTTCATTTTAATCTTTTTTAACTTTGTTTTAAAAGTAAAAGTCTAAGGAATCAGTTAATAACAAACATCCCATTGTTTATAAAATTACTTCAAATAACTGCATGAGTTTACTTTATGGTTTATATAATATTTATACATACTCATCTAAATGATTGAAATATTATATTTCAGTGATGTCGATAAAGTAAATAAATTTAAAGTATTGATTTTCATTCAGGTAATAAATTGTGAGTGAACTTAAAGAAGCTTGCATAAGTACCAGATGTGCATGAATGGATGTTACTAATTGCTTAATGAACATGCAAATACTTTGAATCACATAACAGGCATATGAGTCACACGAGAGGATAAAAGATGACAGAAGTTGAGGGAAAAAAGTATTGTATAGCCATTATGTTAATGTTTTCTTTCTTTCTCAATATGGCAAATGCTTTGAATCTAGGGACATATGTGATTTCCACCAGTAAAAGAACTTTTCAGAATTAGGTGAAGAATATTCAACCAGGAAAATTGCTAACATATATTCAATGTTGCATGGTTATAAAAAAGATTTTATGAAGCTTAAGCAGTTTTTGGGTATTATAATTCTTTTCAAAGAGTAACAATTACTATAAGTAAAGATTTACAAATAATGTTAAAAAAATCATCACATAAGTGTTTCTAAATTGAAACATGGACACCAAAATATGCCATACAGGGACAAATTCTGCTGATTTATTTGTTTGGAATAGAGTTCGATGCAATCCTTTATAGATTTTCAACAAAAAAAAGATATAGGATAAGTATTGTGAACGAATAAACTGGAATAATCAATATTGAAGAATCGTTGTTTGCAGGCTAAGACAGAGTTTACAATCCAATTCAAAGTTTCAATTCATTTGCCATGATTATGGAACTGCCTTTTTTACTAATATCTTGCAAATCAATCCTTATGTAGGGTATGCTCAACTGTATATCTTGTAAAAAGGAATTATAATTACGTAAAAGGTCTGTTTGAATAGTGTAGCTCCTGCATTTATTAGCAAATTTTATGGATTTATTGCAAGTTGTTTGATTTTTATCGAACATAATTATGTGAATCACTTTTTCAAAGTGGAGGTATGTATCAAATGAAAATGCCTCATAACTTACCTGAGCACAATCCTACAGAACATGGATGAGAAGAATTCTTCAGATTTCTGGTAATCTGTCAATGTTTAGAAGTGGGATGAGGATCTGTTGTGTTTATTTCTTCTACAGAATATCCCTTATTGGTATTACATATGCATTTAAAAAAGAGTTCAAAGGGCAAATTGCCTATCTCAACACTGGCTTACCAATTTGCTAATTTTTGTATCATACACAAGCTTATGAACCTTATATATG
>JAOUZG010035770.1:2836997-2854740 GCA_026289955.1 Argiope argentata
ATATATATATATATATAAACTAATTTTTAGTCATATTAATAAAATCAACTTAAAGATTTTAAAATTGTAAGCATTATATGTTTATCAAAATTTAAAGATTAGAAAGATCTTTTTAGAAAAAATCATCAATGCCAAGTTACGTAAAATATTTTATGAAGGAGATATATTATTTTGCAACCATTAATCCCACCAAAAATGACTATTAGATTATAAAGAAATTTTAATTGCTCATTTTTACAACTTCTATTAAATAAATAATAATTTCTAAAATTAGATTAAACGTAATTGTAACTGTTGAATTATACATTATATAACATATTCATCGATTTTTTAAAATTTATTTTAGATGCCTTTGGGTATGACTTGGCCTAAATATTTGACCTTTTTATCGGTGTCATTGGCCACTATGTTTCTTGGATCTCAAGCAGTTCATGAAATATATAAACCATTAAGTGTAAGTATCTTTTTGTTCAAAAATTCGATTACGTATTGTTTCGAATTATTCTCACCGAGTTCGTTTCTATAGTGTGTATACCGTGAGGACACTATCAGCAGATCTCAGTATTAAACAACAACGATTTTTATTTACACGAACACAAAGACGATAAATACAGGTAAAAACAGGTCAACGTTTTTAAAACGCATCTGCTTTCAAAGAAGCATAATTATAATAATAATAATGCAATACTGGTAAAAGCAGGTAAAATAAATACATGCGATTAAAAGATGTTGATGAATATTGCTATTTATTCTCATTGCCTACGCGATTTCGAGCTTCAATTATTCGTTTCTTTCAATTATTGAAAAGCGCCTAAAGAAAACAACATCATGTAATTACGTGATACAAATATACGTAAGTAAATACGCTGAAATACAGTCTAAATAATGCTTGGTGTACAAAATGATGTAACGGATATTTTGTTCTGGATAAAAGCTGAGAAAGAAGAATGCGATGCTATATTGTTTTTTGATAAACAATTCATAAGAAGGAAGTGGATTTAGTACGGATTCGGAAGTGGATTTAGTACGTTCAATTCAAGTGTTTTTTATCCATAATTTTACCCCTTTAGCAAAACTTATGTCAACACGCGACAAATTGTGGTTATTCAAATTGGTTTTAGAGTTTCCATACCCACTCAGAAACTGGGTAAACTTAAAATGAGGTACTGGATTTGATTTTCGTTTTCATGCCTGAATTTTCTAATGAATCTAGTAAGTATTGATGTTGTTTTTTGTGGCATTTGCCATTGACACGATTGCTGAGATAGTCAGTGATTTAAGCCTAGTCAGCGTCTCTTGTTTAGTAGTAGCGCCAACTAGGGTCAAAAGTACGACTTTTGCTACTCACTCATCACATTCGCTTGCTTATCCCCACACAGGGGATAAGCATTCGCGCACTTTACAAATATAACATATGAAGACCAACCATACCCGAACTGGGACTCGAATCCGGGACGCCCATATCACGGAGAAGACGCACTACGTCTTTGCAAGGACGTCAGCAGTAAGCCTTCATAAATTGTATTTAAATAAACTATAATTGTACTTAACCAGAAGCGGCGGCAGGAATTTACCGACGTGGAGGCAAGACAAATCCTACAGGGGGGCAAGCACAATATCTCTCATTTGGCTTCAAAATAACTCAAAATAGTTAATTTTACATTTAATTAAAGAAAATCAAGTATAATTTATATACTTTTTTTAAATTCAGATACTGGCCCTTCCTTTCATTGTTCATTGTACATTTGTTAAAAAAAAGTTATGCGATATGATGCGATATCTCATTCACTTGTCGGATACATTGCCAAAATAAGTGCACATTATAAGTAAAATGAACGACTATTGAATCAAATGTCGGAAATCTGCAGACTTCTTCGACATTCGTCGCATTGAGTTCATAGTCGATTGATCAAAAATCGTCAAAAAATTAGCTTATCACCTTTGTCGGTTATATTGCCAAAAGTAGTACAAATTATAAGCCGAATGAACGACATTTGAATCGGATGTCTGAAAATCCGCTTAACGTATGTGTTCGACATCCATTATTTTCAGTTTTTAGGTCTATCAAAAATTGTCTATGAAAATACGGCATATTATTGCTATACCACCCTATCGAATATTTTGTCAAATATAGTCTAAACAATTTAGCCATTACTTGCATATTTCGATTGCTTACAATATATTAATTTCAATGAGATTTTTAAATCATCATACTCGATAATGCGCAGCTCTCTACAAACCATCCTGAAATGGTACACATTTTTGCCGACGAAACTCACCGCCTCTGTACTTAGCAATAACAGCATGAAAAGACTTTATGAAAATAAATTCATTTTTAAAACATTTAATATACAACAGGCTTACGTCCATATTGTTAGGTTTCAATGGTTAATTTTTAAACCATTAACGGCAGAAATGCAATTTCATTTAGAAAAATGGTGTAAAGAATTAATCAGTCAAAGGAAGGAAACAATAAGAATCTACTAAAAAAATTAAAATGTCTTACTTAAATTTTTTCAATAGAATTCTTGGGGCTTATCGTTCATAAAATATTTTCATTTAAAATTAAAAAAAAAAGTCTCCTGTGGTAAAAATCGATTAAATCGTGAAGTTTCGTATTTCTTTATTTTCAAGCCGTCTCGGGAACATGGAGTCTGTTAATTTGTTGATCTTACTTGAAGTAATCAAGGAAAATGTCCAAAGTAGCAACGGTCAGAGTTTCATAATTCTTTGAGCTTTGATCGCTAAAAAATCGCTTTGAGCTTTGATCACTTTTTTTTTCTGCACTTTTTAAAAATGTTAGTGTGCCAAGAATCGTAAATTAATGCTCAGTTTTGGAAGTCCACCACGCTTTTTGCGCATGCTCAGAGAGTCATTTATTTCGTTAAAAAAAGGGGGAGGGGCAAGAAAGATGGAAGGAGTCGGTGTTTATTTTAATGATAGACGGAATTCAGATAATTCGGCTGATTATCTGAAAATGTAATGGTTGCTCATCTTTCCAGCAAACTACAATCGTCGAAAAATGACAATCTCGAGATACTGAAATGAACTTATATAATATTATTGATAAAACCAAAAATGAAAAAAAAGAAAAATAGATATGTGCTTTTCACAATGTAACGAATAGAGTTTGTTCCCCCCCTCCCCAAGCTAATGAGTTTAAGCTGAACATATTTTCGGCCGATTATTTCAAACGATTCTGTTTATTTTGATAATGTTTAATGCATTTAAAATCAAACATTGTGAATAAATCGATTTTTCGGATTCATTTTGAAGTACTTTCGCATTAAAATAATACCGATTGAAAGAAATTAAAAATTTCTTATCTGTATTACGTTACCCCAACTGATGTAAAAAATTCACTCATTTCCGTTGCCTCAATTGGCGCTGGAAATTCAACGTCAATTGGGTGTGTTCTGATTTATTTTCCGCGAATACGAATTTGATTTTGTATTGGCTAGATATAATTTTTTGATAAATTATTTATATTAATTGTTATTATTTAACAAAAAGTAACTGAAATAAAGTTTTTCTTTGTTGACCTAAACAGGAATTGACTTAACTTTTTTTCTTCTTCATATTACTTGTTTTAATTCAGAAAAGGTATATGCTTATATTTAACGATGTCGAAATTAAGCTTTAGATATTATTTAGTGTATACAACTTTGTGCATTGGCAATATTAAGTTTTAATGAATGCTTTATATATTTAAAAAAATGCATACAATTCTTGGAAGTAATAATAGCGGTATATATTTATTATTATCTGTGACTTTTTATAGTTTATAATCAGTGGATTTTATAATCAAGAAATCTTTCGTATTCCATTCAATTTTCTTTTTCCCTATTGATTGCACTTTTCTAAAAATCGATTGAACCCTATTTTTGTGTAGTTTCTCATTAGTTTTGTTTTTATTTTTGAACATTTATTCTACTGTTCGTTCAAGGTATATAATTTACTGAAATGTAAAACATTTTGTTTTCGTGTTAGTTCTCATTCCTTTGTGTTTTTTATAGGATTTTCCAGAATATATTGAACGGGAAAGAGAAAGAATACACCGGCAGAAATCAAGTGAAAATGATTAAATTAATTTTGTTTTTTTAAAAAAAGCTTATGTACCATATGTGTTATTTAATAAATATAGAAGAAACTGCATTTTGTTTATTTTTTTTCACTAAGGATAATGCCAAAGAAAGGAGAATTCCAATTATAAAAAAAAAACCCCAGTGGTGTTACGATAATCGACATTACAGACTACTCCGGTGGTAAATAATTAAACAATAAAGGTGTAATTTAAAGATGAATACAAAATTCCTAAAATCATGATGTTTTGAACAAATTACATGTAGGAAATCGATTTACAATAAATATCAAAAGAAATAAAATTCGCAAACAATCATTAAATATTTGAAAAAAATTCAAAATTCTTTTTTACTTGTTTATAGCATTTTTTTATTCAGTTGGCGTTAAAAAATCTTGATAAAAAATACAAATTGTTTTTATATTAATCAAAGTGCACTTTCAAGAACTTTTTACTTTGATTATAAATTATGCTATGAATCATAAATTACTCATGAGAATACAAGAATATGAATTTATTTATGTATAACTTGCAGTATCCACAAGGCACAGCTTCCAAAGAAGAAAAACTAGCTTTAAGCTTAAATCTAGCTTCCATCCGATATGTCATGTACGCAAAATCAAACAAACATAAAAATACGTTTAGAAATGATCAAAAATAGTTACAAAACAATTTTTTATCGCACACATTCGGAAATATTTAGTATGATATGTCCGCAGACAAGACACAAGCGATTATTTCGAGATCGGATTTCCTTGTTTTCGGCATAATGCGATTTCAACCGCTGTTTACATCTAATTTTAAACAAAGAAATGTATCGCATATGCATACCACAGTTCTTGCTATTTGCGCATACGTAGGTTGGGGTTTTCGCTCATGCGTGGGTGAATTAAAATATCAATTATAAAACTTTTTATTTTTATTTTGATATGAGTTTAATGCACTAAAACCTTCCCCAATAAATGCTCTACAAAATGGTATAAATATCTCCAATATCCGCCAGTTATTTCGAGTTTTTGTTGTTCCAACATACAGACGCTTTCAGGGGACTTCATTTCATACTATGTGTAGATAAAGTCGAAATTAAAAAGCGATATATTTCTGTCTTAATCATTGCTTATTTTCATGCTTATGCTATCTCCTCCAAAACACTACTTACGGCACTTTAAAAGATATTCAAGGTCTTGAAAAGTTTTTTGCAATCTAAACCTTGTTTTATCACGAAACGTTAACCGCTATTTCCTGATAAATTACCTTATCTTACTTGTTTATACTTATCTTTTTTTAAATAGTTTAGGTTAAGCGATGAATTGCTAAATGATCGAATTATGTTATGTAGTCACTTGCAAATATCGTGAATAAGGTGTTATGTAAGTAAGTTATTTAAGGAATTGCCTTATGTTTTATTTTGTCATAAATAGATTGGTAATATTTCATGAAAACATTATTTTATATTGCTTACCAAGTTTTGTAACGAAAGTAGTTGATTTAGAAAAAGTATCACCCTTTTTATTGAACATGTTAATATTATTATTAAAAAAAAAAAAAAAAACCTCCTAAACTTCCTTAGATGATGCCTTAAAGACGCAACATGCATATGTAAAATGAATAGCTCATCATTAATTTGATTTAATTTTTTTTCACATCAATTAAATTCTTGGGACATTTTTTCCTTCTCCAGCATTTTTTTGGTCTCCCATTTAGCATGTTTTGTGATATGAATTTTTTTCAGTACTGTCTTAAGTCTCTCTTTAGCATGTTTTGTAACATAAATTTATGTCAACACTGTCTGTATTTTCAGTTTATTAATTTAAAATCGCATTTTCAAATATACTTAAATGTTAGTACAAAATATATGATGCTTTAAATTTTTTCTTTGTTGTTTCGGTATAATGTAATATCAATGTAATAAAAATTACAAATTATGTGGAAATTGGTGACTTTTTTTCTATACCAGCTTTTAAAATCAAATGTTTTTTTAATAAGTTTTCAGTTAAATATCTGCACATGACGGTATTAGATAAGAAAAATTGACTAGTGAAGGGGAAAAAATGCGATATATCTATGTCATTATACTTGTTGATTGAAATCACACACGCATGAACGCGCAAAACAAACGTAACGAATTAAAGTAAGAAAACATAAGATCGGATCTCCAGCAATAACAGCAATTAGAAAAATAATATTTCATGTTGGGCCATAAAAATAATATGAAAAATAAGATTTCGCTTGGATGTCACCTCAAAGTTGTGAAAATAATCTTCACGGAAAAAAAATTCTTGAAAATTAAGCAAAAATAATTATAAAAGTTAGTAAAAAACGATTGAGAAAATTGTATGGTAATTAATTTGGTTTAATCAGAAAGATAAGTTTTTTATTTTTAAAAAGGTGTAAATTTTTTTTTTTTCAATTCCTACTATTAGCTCACACTCTCAACACGCGCACGCACACACGCGCACACACGCCGCTGAAAATGTAACGAATTGTCTGTCCCCCCCCCCACTTATGAGGATAGGTTTAATATGCTTTCGGCTGATAATTTCATACGATTCTGTTTATTTTCTTAATGTTTCATGTATTTAATATTGAACATTGGTAATGAATCGATTTTTTGTTATCGTTTTGAAGCACTTTTAAATTAAAATAATACATAATAAAGAAAATTAAAAATTCCAAATCTGTATTGCACTACCCCAACTGGCGTTGAAAATTCAACGGCGATTGAGTGCGTTCTAGAGTTATTTTTAATGAATACGGTTTTTAATTTTTTCAATTATTATATATATATTTTCAATTAATTATATATATTAAATGTGATTATTTAATAAAAAGTAACTAAACTAAAAATTTTCTTTGTTGACCTAAGGATGAATTAGTTTTTTATTATTATTAATTGTTAAACAATATTTTCGACAGATGTAGAAACACTAGTTTCTAAAGGTTGCCAAAGTTTATTAATTTTTAATTGGTTGAAACTTTAATTAAACACTAAACTTTGATAAGTAGCCAGTGATGTAGCTGCTGTTTTGAAGAACACATTTCACGAAGGTAGGACAACAGTTGTGAATCTCTTCAAATGACAATCGTTTGTCTTATTATTTAAAGATTAATAGCTGTGGCAATTAAAGAGAATTGTCTCGTTGATTTATCATCTGATAAATTACTCTAAATTTAAACCATCTTTTGAAAACTATTATTAATGACGCTCGTTTTACAGATTGAATAATGTTTATAATTTGCAGATTAATTTGATAGTTAATGGCATTAGTTAACATGAAGAATAAATAAAGAGCGGCTTCATGACGCCTCTTCCCCGAGTCCCGGTTCGGGCATGGTTGTTCTGTGTTCTATCTGTGAGGTGTATGAATATCCCCCCCTGTAAAAAGGGGCTGTGCAAGCGAATGTGATGAGCGAGTAGCTAAGTCTTACTCTTGGCCCTAGTTGGCGCTACTTCAAAAACAAGAGATGCTCCTTTCGGCTTAAAACTCGCAGATGCCTTGGCGATCGTCGATGACAAGTGCCACTAATAACAACAGCAAAAATAAAGACATACGTAAAAGCGTTAGAAGTGGTTTACCAGGTTGTATTTTTACGTTTGTGCCACCTTTGTGGAAAAGCAGTTCGTGAGATTGCGTATATTCTACAGAAGTCTGAATCCACTGTTGTTGTTGTTGTTACTTATAGCACTTGCCATCGACAAGCCCCGCAGATACATCAGCAGATTTTAAGCCGGAAATATACGTCTCTTGTTTTTGCAAGTAGCGCCATCTAGGGCCAAGAATACGACTTAGCTGCACACACGTCACAACCCTTTTTAGGGGGCGGACTACATTCACTCATCTCAGATCGTAATTTAGACCTGGAACAGGGAACGATCACCCCTGGCCCAGTGCCCCCAGTGATATATTACTCTCGATATGGAGGACTTTGCGACCACGAACAGATTTAACGAGCGCCAATCGCCACACACTCGGGGATTCTTTTGACCGGTGAGCTTCGAACCCGTAACCTAAGGATTACGAGTCCAGCGCTCTACCAACCAGGCCATCCCGGCCCTGAATCCACTGTGAATGATGTTATTGAGGAGTGGAAACGTCGAGGCAGAAATACTGCAGAAAAACGAATCGGTAGGTCGAAAAAAAAAAAAAACCTCGGTGAACGAAGCCACAGAACTTTGAAAAGGGCAGTGAAACAAAATCGAAAGTCCTCATTGGTGGTAATTTCTCAGGAGTTCCAAATCTCTTCAGGCGCTAGTGTTAGTAGTAGAACTGTTCGTCGAGAGATAAAAAAAAACTTGAGATTCCACAGTCGTGCAGCTGCGCACAAGTTGAGCAGCACTCTACAGAATGCGAAGCATCGCTTGCAGCGGTGCAGAGCTCACCGTCATTGGACTGTGGACAGGTGGAAAACTGTTCTTTGGAATGATGAATCTCGTTTTACAGTCCAGCTGCCGAATGGACACGTCTGGGTGTAGCGGGTGTCCGGCGAACGTTTCTTTAGTGACTGCATTGTGCCAACTTTTAAATTTGATGGTGGAAGCATAATGGTGTGGGGGTGTTTCTCGTAGTTTCTGGGCCCGTAAGTTCCTGAGATGGAAACATGAACTACGAGATATATGCGAATATTCTGCATTCCCGACTCTATTGCAATATTTTGGGGAAGGCCCATTTCTCTTCCAGCAGGATAACTGCTTCAATCATACATCGATGTTTGCACAGACGTGATTTGACGAAATGAGCATTCAAAAACTGCTCTGCTCTTCTCAGAACCTCGATCTAAATCCCATAGAACCCCTTTGAAACAAATTAGAGCACAGATTACGTAGTCAGCCTAATCGACCATCCTCACGGAAAGCACTCACTGATGGTTCCCTGGAAGTCAATCCATATAGCCACCTATCAAAAACTGGAGGAAAGTCTTCCCACACTTATGTAGACTGTCATTGATGCAAAAGGAGGACCAACATCATATTAATATGTGCCTCAGTACGCACTCAGTCCACTGTTACAATGTGCATTTAAATTTCTTATAAAAAGTTATTAAACTAAATTTTTTATTTTGATCGGAGAATATTTTGCTATAATGCTAATTTAGGATTAAATATCAACTTCTTTTTTTTTGAAATCGAAACCGCATATAAAATAACCCGCATAAAAAATTTGATGGCTAGTCACCCGGAAATTTTTGAAGGAGGTAAAAAAATACCTCGTATGAAGTTTGAATAATCCAATATAATAATAATAATAATAATAAAATTAAAAGCGCATTAACCCTTTCAGTCCTGAATTTTAAAAAATGGAAAAAAAAAAGTAGATGAAAGTTAGTGGTAAGGGTCACCAAGAGAACATCCACATTTAATTTCATCTCATTTTCCCCCCGGGTGAAGGAACCAGGAAGTCGTGGCAAATGTCACCATCAGGTTTGAAAATAAATGGAAACTATGAACTTAAAATCCCGCTGGGGCAAATGTCACTTGTAGGGCCGAAAGGGTTAAAAGACGAATTTTGATCATCAATAATTCTTTACGTAATTTAGCAACAAATCTATATTCAAAACTTGAAAAGGAATTGCACTGATTAAATTTGAACATCAGAATGTTTTTATTTTATTATACTTGTTATTATACTCGTATAATAAATGATGATTTCCATGAATGATGGAAATACTGAATTATTTATATTTATATGACGGTTGGATAATGAAACATCCCATATATAATATTTTGTTAATATTTGGAAGGTTATTGATTCAATATTTGATATTCGATACTACAAAAAAATTACTTTTCCTCGTGATAATGCTCATCATTTTCTAAAGAATATAGATTTAAATCATAAATGCAAGTCGGGGATGCAAATAACGTGTTGAAAATTTCCGGGTATTATTAACATTGACTACAGTGTAGGGCAATAGTTATTTCACGCATGTTTAGTTTTACTTCACTAGTTATTCGTTTCAATGATTCTACGATTCCTTTTTTTATTAGCATATTAAAGTTTTGTGAATTTAATTAAGCGTGTAGGTACTTTGTGTCCTCAAAGGCTGCGAATAATTATAAACGTTCTTAATTTACTTCAGGGCACTATGAATATGAATGTATTCCAAAATAAATAAGTATTTTTTTTTTACTTATTAAAAAAAACCCTTTGAATTTATTAGATGCAACTTGTATTGAATATTTTAAATATCACTGAACAGTTATCATATTCCTATTTCTAAATAACATTAAAAAAATTAAAAATACTTTTTTTATTGATTGATTGGGTTTTAATCAAGTAACTTTTGAAATATGACCACTCTGTCCGAAACAAAAGATATTTACTTTAAACAAAATAATCATATTTTTATTATTCAAAAGTCAATTTTATATTACTATTTAATGAGAAACAATAAAATAATTGCAAATAAGTAATATAAAAATTTTTAAAGTCAATTCCTCCTTAGGACAACAAAGAAAAGGTTTATTTTATCTATTTTGTATTAAATAATTGCACTCAATGTAAATAATTTAGAAAAAAAAAATTATGGATCTTCGCAAGAATTGAATTCACATTCTTCCCCTTCATGTGAAAAATGCTGAAATCCTTGCATTTTGAACTACTGCCTGTTGATTTCAATTTTCATTACAAACTGCTAAAACTCTATTTAAAGTACTAAAAAATAATTAAATTTAATTAAGGAATTAATATTTGAAAAAACTGTATTAATATCAAGCGTCATCCTCTACAAGTTGAAACAAGCTATATATATGTGTGTGTGTGTGTGTATGTTCAGAGTATCTCTCGCAAAATCTTAAAAGTGATATTAGGAATTCTTTAAATATATTATTCAAAAGTTGTTACAATTTTTGTATTCGACTGACATATACCTAATGGATAAAACTTCGTTAACATACAGCAGTATATGTGATTATGGGCAAACTATCGACACTATAGTTAATAACAATGTGCAAAGTCTGTATAAGACTAACTCTAAGTCGTGTCAGTTTTACAGTTACTTTATGATTAAAATATGTTTGATGAAACTACTGAATCGGAAATATTTTTTATCTGATTTATTAAGAACTTGACTCGTTCAATCTCCTATTTTTGGATATTACGTTTTAAATTTCTATTTACTACATCTAAAGGGACAAAGCAGTTTTTAAAAATAAAAGCAGTTTTTGAGCTAACAACTTATTTATTGAACTTATTATTTTTAAAATTATAAATTAAAATAAACAATATGATAAAAACATGATATTTCATTTTCTTCATCATTCAAAAACCTTTTTAGTGATACATTGAATAGTACCGAAAAATTACACGGAAAATATATAACGGAAATATATATGGGAAATTTCCATTCATCATTGAGAACATTATTATTTTTAAAGCCACTATTTGTCTTAATTTATTTAAATCATTAACCAACTTGAAGCGGTTTGGAACTACCACAATTATATTTCTCTGCCGGTTTTCTATCCATACCCTCTCTCTTTCTCTCTCTCCTTCTCTTTCTATATATAATGATAATTTTTTAAAACTTTCGATTTTTCCAACTGGCAGAACAAAGTTTTGGAGCTCGACCGATTTTGATACGAAATAACAACCATAATATCATAGTTCTTCGTCAGCCATTTAAAAGCGGATCTGCTGTCAAAGAAGCATCGTAATAATAAAGCAATACTGATAAAAGCAGATCAACCTTTTGAAAATGTATCTGCTTTCAAAGAAGCATACATAATAATAAGGCAACGCCGGTAAAATCAGGTAAAAAGTATATGCGATTAAAAGATAATTTTATTCATTGCCTACGTGATTTAGAGCTTCAATTATTCGTTGCCTTCAATTATTCAAAAATCCCTAGCGAAAAAAACCCATCTCGTTCTCTCATGATAAAAAATTGTGATAATTATTATATTTTTACTTATTTAAATTACCATCTGTTCATTTATTCGTTAATAACTCAGTTTTACATAATTAGAATTCTTGCTGATCCTTTTAAATTTCAAGTTTGTCTAATTCTACTATATTAAAATTATGGATATCCCATTTTGTGGATAAAATAAAATGAAGGATGTAATTAAAATACCAAGAAAGGAGAGAAGGAGAACCGTCTTTAAAATACTGCAATTACGATATTATTAATAGTTTAAAAATGCCTCCATAAAGATGTTTTAGAGATATGTTATTTCAAAATATAATCTCGTATGGCAAGCGATTTTGAATCAAACCAGTTAAAAAAACAATGAGAACAGTCTGAATCTCAAAATTAGCTACTTATTGCCCTGAAATTTACATCTGGAATTCATCTTCATCTTCAAATCATTATTAGATCAAGGTTCCTAAAGGAATATTTACCTTTTTCTACAGATAAATTTCCTACACAGCTTTGCCGAGACTGTAGATTATAACTGATGATGCCTACCGAAGAAAATTCACCCGAGGAAAATTTTTTGCCTTTTGAAATGGATTACCTGCCGGATTTTGTTTTGAAAAAATCTATAGTGGAACTGAACGAAACATCTGAAGCTAAAGTTCACATGTTAGAATCTCTCAAAGAATTAGTATCCGGTAAGTAGGCAGTATTAAAGAATTGAGAATAATTTAAGGGTTATTTTCGTTTTATATATTATTTTGTATATTATTTTCTTTTAGTGGAAGCATCTGTATTTATGCAAATATTAATTCATTAATTTTTTATTAATTAATTAAAACTTACTTTCTCGCCAAAAATCTTCATTTCTCCGCCGCCAAATGAGTAACGAATTCAGTTTGCTTTTTCCCCACGCTAATGAGGTTTGGCTTATCATGTTTTTCGGTCGATTATTTCAATCATTTCTGTTATGTTTGATGCATTTAAAACTAAACACTGTTAATTAATTGATTTTTCTGATGCATTTTGAAGTATTTTCGAATTAAAATAATACATAATAAAGAAAATAAAAAAAAAATTCTAATCTATATTGCGTTACTCCAGCTGCCTTAGAAAATTCATGCGTTTGCATGCCTCAATTAAAAAAAAATTCAACGCCAATTGAGTGTGTTCTGGTTTATTTTCAACGGATGTGAACTTCATTTCAATTTTTTTGATCGAATATTTATATGAATTATAATTATTCAATAAAAAGTAACTAAAATGAAAAATTTTCTTTTTTGACCTAAGTAGGAATTGACTGAAAACATTTTTTTTATGTATTACTTGCCTTAATTCAATGTAGCCTATGTTATTTAATTCAATTTGTTTTTCTTTAACCCCTTAATTTCTCTGTAAATGTGAAGTTGCAGTTTCATTTTTGCTCTGAATTTATTTTGATTGATTTGAAATAAAAGCCAAAAGCCGCGTTAAAAGTTATATTTGGTTTCACAAAATTTCGATTGCTAAATATGTCCATTCCTTGAAATTTCATAAAATGTAAATGAATAAAAAATTTAAAATATTACGCCTAGAAACACGTTTTTCATACCCTAAATTTTAATCCTATTCAATGCCATAAAAATTATTTCAGAATTTTGAATAATGTTTCAAAAAATTTAGTCATTAATCTTGGAACAATTTTATTCTACCATTTTTGCTTTCGAATTGACATGCACTGTTTTTACATATTAACTTCGCTTTTTTTGAAATTATTATTTTTTATTATTGAAATTTAGGATTACATTTGCTTTTTTCCATAATTGTTACTAAAAGTGTCCTCATTAATGATGTTATATTTATCAAAGTTTT
This sequence comes from Argiope argentata, assembly GCA_026289955.1. Lineage (NCBI taxonomy): Eukaryota > Metazoa > Arthropoda > Arachnida > Araneae > Araneidae > Argiope > Argiope argentata. The sequence continues at coordinate 2,850,787 of JAOUZG010035770.1, forward strand.
CACATTTTAAATTAGGATTTGACTGCAAATTTTAGGATGAAAATTGTTGTTGTTCTTTGCTATAAATCTTTTAAGCTGTTGTTTTAAAATCAGATTTTTTATTTTTTTTCGAATTTTTATTTTAATCTCGTGAGTTTTAAATTAACCTAAGAGCTCTATAACAAATTAGTAGGATGCATTTATTCTTTTGGGAAGCCGGCGTAGTGGCATAGAGGTAGCCCGTTTTCTGGGCATCCTGGGTTCGAATCCAGGTTCGGGCATGCTTGTACTTCTTTGTTCTATCTGTAAGGTATGAAAACGTGCCTCCCCCCGTAAAAAGGTTCTATACAAGCGAATGTGATGAGTGAGTAGCAAAAATCGTACTCTTAGTTCTAGTTGGCGCTATTACAAAACAAGAGACGCTGATTTGGACTTAAATTGCTGACTACCTCAGCGAGCTTGTCCATGGCAAGTGTCATAAAAAACAACATTCTTTTGGAAATATTCCACTATTTTATGGAATTTAGTTTTTTATTATTTAATCTGCCTAAATGTTTGTAACTTGCAATGTAAAACAGAGTAGACTCCAAATTGTTTTAAATGTAATATTTATGACATAATGAATAACTATGGATAAAAAACAGCTAATTGGTTTTATAATTAAAAAAATTGATTTAAGCAGACGGTTATTTGGTATTAAGTTCTCATTATATGACCCCGTCTATTTGAATCATTTCATGCTCACTTGATAAGCGTCAAAAATGACCTGAGACATTTCATGTATTAGGATCAATTGAAACCTTATTCGCTTCATTCAACCATTGCTCACTGTACAAAAACATTTTTTTTATCGACTGAAATTGCAGTTTATACTTTGATTTACTGATTTTATTGTTGTTTCTTATGGCACTTGCCATGGACAAACTCGCTGAGGTAATCAGCGAATTGAGGCTAATCAGCGTCGCTTGTTTTATAGTAGCGCCAACTAGGGCCAGAAGTACGAATTTTGCTACCCACTTTTAGGATGATTATAGCGGATAGCGCTGGGCCCGAACTCCCAATCTTATGGTTGGTAGCCGCGTAACATATCCGTTGGTCCAAAAGTGCATTTCGGTCCGAGGGATGTTAGTAGGCTTATCTGTGTAGCAATCACCACAGAGTATCTCCCCAGTGAGTTTTGGCGAACGATACTGATGTGAAGTGGTGGTGAACGAATGGCAACGAAGGGCAAATGTTTTTGGAGCGCCCGCCCATCTAAAATGAGCTATCTCCATATCATTGTCCAATATGCTTTGGAAAAGCTTTGAAAAAGTAGTTGACATGGGCTGTGTTTAAGTGGTGGTGAAGTTAATAACTGTCGTATTTAATGCGCGTCTAAAGCTTTGAGTCGCCGATAGAGGGCGCCACGACAGTTGAACGAAGCTAAGGGCGAAAGTTGTGTTTATCCAAGATTGGTCGCCGGGTTTCCAGTTTTGGGTGTGTAATAACTGTCGTATTTAATGCGCGTATAAAGCTTTGAGTCGCTGATAGAGGGCGCCACGACAGTAGGTGCAAAGGTTGCGTTTATCCAAGGTCGGTCGGGTCATCATTTTAGTGTGAATATAGCGGATAGCGCTAGGCCTGAACTCCCAATCTTATGACTGGTAGCCGCGTAACATATCCGTTGGGCCAAAAGTGCACTTCGGCCCGAGGGATGTTATCTGGCTTATATGTATAGCCATCACCACTCATTCATCATAGTCGCTTGCACAGCCTCTTTTTACAAGGGGTGGGGTACATTCACGTACCTTACAGATAGAAAATGAAGAACAACCGTTCCTGAACCGAGACTCGAGCTCGGGACTCCCAGATCACGTAGATGACACGCTACCCTAATGCCAGGACGCCGGCTGATTTGTCTATTCTTTGCTAATATAAAATCCCAGATAAAAAATATCATATATAGATAATCATAGATTTTTTTTTTAAATCAGCCCTTTAGTCTTCATTTAGAATAATACCCTGTGTTCATGAAAGTTATTAAAATAAGCGTTACTTAAATTATATGATTTTTTTTTAAAAAAATTATATTTAGTTTTGTCAGTTTTATCATTTTTCATGGACAGCTTTTTATTAGTTAATAAATTTATAAGGAAGTGGGCTGTACAAGTGTTAATGACAATATATACATATTCTTCAAAAAATTCGCATCAAATTTTAGAAAATCTTACATATAATAAATAATTAATTAACTCCAAAGTATTAACTGAAAATATGTAATTTTATCTATAACAATTAACTTTCTTTTGTATTATTAGCAACGTAAAATCAAATATTTAAGGTACTTACGTATTATACCGCCCAACTTTATCGCCAAATTTAAATCCGTCGCCAATGAGTTACTAAACCATTGGTAGTCGTTGGCGAAGACAGTATAATACGTAAATACCATATTTAATTCTTATTTGGAGCTGATTTTCACTAAGCCTTTTCAAATTGTAAACACCGAAAGATATTCCATGACATTTGCATATATACGTTGAATCATAAAATGAAACATTTAATTATATGCTTCATTGTTGAATCTTTTTATCGAACGAACTTCATTACTTTTTGTTTTAGACTCAAAATTTTGATGTTATATATTTTTAAGAATTTAAAATCGACTAAATAGAACTAAAATAAGAAGATTAAAATGGAATAGGTTATGCATATTTCAAAGTACCCTGTCAGAACATAATTCAATGAACGACCAAGCACCTCGTGCTCATGCAAGTTAAATTATATTTTTATTCATTTTAATTGTTTCGTCGAATGAGTCACTTTAGTATTGCAAACGATCCAAAAAAACTTTGTCTCGCATTGATTGTTTAAAAAAATATTCCATTTCCTATTTATTTCATTTCATATCATCACGTGCTCAAAAATGACATTTTTCTAGGTTTTATTTGCTGTATTGATTAACTTATTTTTTTAATCAGAACTTTTGTAAATGTGATGACAACAGATTATTAAAAACTGATTTTTTTGAGATGCTGGTGCAGATAATAAAATTTCAATTTTTCGCCTACGGGTTTTTAAAATTTTTGCCTACGGGTTTTTTTAATTTTCGCCTACGGAATTTTGTTGACGCCACAAAACTCATTTTCAAAAATAACATCATGTTCTGACATGATAAAAAAAACTTGAGATTTTGACGAATTTTTATGATTTAGACTTTACTGAATGCAGAAAACACATTTTTGAAAAATATCCCACCGTCCGTCTGTCTGTCTATGATAAAGGTGACTAAAAATGCTTTGAAGTAAATGGATGTAAAACTATTTTCTCCATTTCTGATAAATAAAAAAAAATATGTATCTATCTTTACTGAGCAGAGAAAACAGATTAATAAGCTCAAAGAATTAATAATGCTCACTTGACAGTTTATATTGGCTCTTTAAATAGTCACCAAAATTGCACTTTTATTAAATCGAATAAAATGCCAGAATTTATTCATTGATTTTCTGAAATTTAAGCCCTATTTTATTTTACCCGTCGAAAATCCGGATTGTTGTTTATCCGTCTTTTGTAGTAATTACCTGGAACCCATATAAGCAGTTCCGGATTCGTTGGATTTAAACAATTTCATCTATACATAGAATAAAATGAAGTTTCTTGAAAGCGTCTGTATGTTGGAACCACAAAACCCCGAGAAATATTTAACGGATATTGGAGATATTTATATTATTTTGTAGAGCATTTATTGGGGAAGGTTTTAGTGCATTATCATATGAAATTTATTTGAAAATTATCATATCAAAATTTTATTTGAAAATTATCATATCAAAATTTAGAAAAAAGAGTTTCATAATAGCAATTTTGACTTTGCACTTATATGCGCATGCACGAAAACTTCAAATTACGTATGTGCAAATAGCGGGAACTGTGGTATGCTTATGCGATGCATTTCTTTTTTAAGGCCGGTTTTAAACAACGATTCAAAACTCATTATGC
>JAOUZG010035770.1:2895800-2908337 GCA_026289955.1 Argiope argentata
TGTGTATGTTGGATAAATGATTCTCCTAGATGTGTATGTTGGATAAAAATTTTTCCCAGATTGAACTATTAGAAATTAATGCTGCAGAAGAGCAAGTCTTGGTGAACAGACACAAAATTGTAATCTTCAAATGCGTTTATTTCCTCAACGATAGTTTTCCGAAAAGAGTGATATTGTTCCCCAGTTGGTATTGGAGTCTTCCATGAGGGCGGTATTGAATCTAGATTTACCACCTTTTATTATTTGATACTGAAATTTATGGAATAATGTGGTGTTAGGTTATTCTTTCTTGTAAGGGCAGTGAAACAGAGAAAACTGGAAACACCTGTCTAACGTCAAAGTTATATATAAAGCGATTTCGGTCCTAGGGAAATCTAACATTTCACCCATAATGGTAACCCTCGATGAGTAAGCAATCTTCAAACAGCTGTTGTGGCGCCCTCTACCTACATCAAAAATCGTCAGGAGCATTAAAATTGCAAAATATTTCAGTCATATCCAAATTTGTATTAGACCTAGCTATTATATGTAAAGTTTTAAATTCAAAATCATGTACCAATGTACATTTTGGAAAGACCGGGAATGAATTGACATTTTTCATAGAGAAATGGTGCATTAAAATAACTTTGGGATTAAGATTGGCTTAAGCAAAGCGATTAATTTAGCTTATTAAATAAATAAATTTGATTAATTAATAATTAAGTATCGTGTCAATACATATTATTGTATGTGAGATAAGGAACTGAAACATCTTTTTGTCTAATTGCAAAATTTGACTGAACTTGGGACCAATCAACATAATTACATTCAAAAACTGAAAAATTTAGTCAGAAACATATTTTCCATGCTCCTTGAACGGGTTAAGGAGATGGTCTCTAAATGCAGTCAGGTATCCAATTCCTTATTTTTAATTCTAAATAAATTTTTAAACATCGTACTCAGGTGAAATTTAATAAATTTTAGATGCATTCTTGTTCATTTTAATGAAAGATTATATCTCCAAAAATTATAATAATCAATTAAAAAATTCACCTTTATTGATCCAGATAACCAGCAAAGAACCTTTTCAATATTCATTTAAACTAATTATTGGCTAATTATGTTTGAAATACTTAATCTGTGATGCTAACAACAATGCGTAGTTTGTTTTTCCATTAAAAAATTTACTGTTTTTATTAAAGTGGAGTCTAATTAGATGTATGACTATTGATGACCCAGAGGAAAAAAATATGATATGTAAACGATTTTGTTGCACTTATGTCCTATTTGTAAACAAAATGAATAGCAATTTTGGGACGAAGCTCGTATTTTGCATTGTGGTGGCCTGCGTTATATTGCTGATCAATTTAAAATGAAATTTTGGGCAAAAATCATAATTAATCAGAACATTTTCAACCGCTATTAGATGACGAGGATGTCCCTTGAGCTATCATTGATCTCACTAAATTTTCATACCGCTTCGAAGAGTGAACATGTCAGATTTGGCGGGTTACAGGTTTATATATAGGGTGGATTTTCGTGAATTTAGTTTAGTTATATTAAAGTGCTATTGTAAAACAATACTAGGACTATTTTGGAACGGATCTCGTAATTTTGAACCATGGTCAGAGGATGAGAAACACACCTGAGCTGCCCCGCCTTTTCTACACCAGCGGAAGGATATTTGGCCCTGACAGATTTAACGCGCAACTGACCCTCTTACACGACGGTTTTTAGGGGGAATTGGGTTCCGAACTTGAAACCCTACGGCTCACGAAACCTTACCGCCATGCCCCCGCTGCGTGCTTCATAAGCCATATAACATCTACGGTGCACTAGCAACTTCTTATTACCAATTTTCGCCCTAGGACCGAAATCGTAATGTTAGATTTTATAGTCGAGTAACGTTACCACTAAACAAAAGCAATTACTTATGTACTGTAGATGTTATTTGGCTTATGAAGCTTTCACCATATGGTAGAATTTGGTTTCGAATATCCAACTTCGGAAATAAGACCTTACTATTCGAACATTGCATTCTAAAAGTCGCGAGAAAAGAAAAACTGAAGTATACTTACCTAGTTCTATTAAAAATACTGCGCATCCATCAGATGTTCTTTTGGGAAGTACAGAAAAACACCGAGTTGAGAGACTGGAATCGAAAAGGTCAGCTTCAACGCTTTGGAACAGATAGCTGTAACTTGTTCGAAACTTGATTAAATTCCGAAGATGCGACAGGGCTTTCGAAGCGTCGTGTTTCGCATGTCTTAAATAGAGCCACAAGAAATCGTCTTGGAAATCAATGTCCGTGAAGATTTTGTCAGCTGCGTAGAAAAAAAAACTTTAATACATAAAATTTTGTTTATTAAAATTCAAATATTAATCAATTAAAAAATTAATTATTAATTATTTATAAATTAAAAAAAAAACATAGAATTTTTTAAAAAGTTTATCGATTCAGAAAAGATCAAAACTTCCTGATGACTCATTAAACCAGATGGAGTGGTTTCTCCATAACTTTCTCGCATGCTATTAATTGATGAGTTGGATTTTCTATTTTCATAAAAATTGTGGACCTTGGGTAAGGCAGAGAGCGTCTTGCATCCCATTGGCGTGATTTCAGTATTTTTACTGCGGCTTTCGTATGATTCTTGGGAAGTGGTTTGGCGATTATTCCATGGAAGGCGATTAGTAATATTCGAAAAATGAATTTGTGATTTAAATGCGTTTAACTCAACCAACTGAAAAAAATATGGCATAAAACGCTACTTGTATTAGCATTTTTACTGCGACTTTTGCATAATTTTTGGGGAGTGTTTTGGCGATTAATTTCTGGCAGGCGATAAATAATATCCGAAAAATAAATTTGTGCTTTAAATGCATTTTCCCAAACCAATTGAAATAAAAATTTGTTATGCAACTCCATTTGTGGACACAAAGTCCCATATAAAATTTTATACATTTTAGCATTTCCATTTTTGAGTAATCACGTTTATATGTTGTTGTGTCAAATGGCACTTGTCATGGACAAGCCCGCTGCTGAACCCAGCAGCAGATTTAAGCCGAAAGAAGCGTCTCTTGTAATTGAGTAGCGCCAACTAGGACCAAGAGTACGACTTTGCTACCCACTCACCACATTCGCTTGCACAACCCCTTTTTACAAGGGGGCACAGTCACGCATCTCACAGATAGCACACAGAAGAACAACCACGCCCGAACCGGGACTCGAACCCGGGACCTCCAGAACACGCGCTACCTCTGTGCCAGCAAGCCGGCGTGTTTATATGTTTCTAAAAATACAGACCGACAAATGATCAATCCATTGTTGCATTTGGCTCAAAATATGAAAGGATTCTAGACTATAGATATTAATTCTGTATACAAAACTTAATCGATTTAGCTCTATTCGTTTTGTAGTTATCGAATAGCATATATATTTGAGCAATTGGACAGACAGGCTTTCTTTGAGTCAAAATTAGAAAAACTCTTCAAATTTGATACACTCACTGGCCAATGAATTAGAAACCTTTGAGATTTTCATTTGAATGCATTCTAAGGATGGAGTAAGCAATTTTTTTGTTATGACGTAGGTTATACGTGGTTATAATGCTAGTATAAGTAAGGTGTAAGAATCCTTTTCGCGATGAATGAAGCAAGATGGGAAAAAGACAGATCTTCCACCCTTTGAAAATGTTGCTTATGGTTGGTGCCCGTTTAGCAGGTGCCTCGATTTCGAAGACGGTGTATCTCACTGGGTTCCCAAAAGCAGCCATATCAAATTTTTTCAGAAATTGGAATCAGAACCCACAGTCCTTCTCTAGAAGAAGTAACTGCGATTAGAGCACAGTTTTCCCGGGGCCTGATTGGTGCCGTCTCCGACGAATTGTACGACAGAACAGGAACTCTACTGTAATTAAACTGACACAAATCGTCAACCAAGACTCTTCCCAACAGATTTCAGCTCAAACCATGCGCAGAGAATTGTCTCTGCGAAAACCACTCGTTTCTGCCCGACACGCAAAAATTCGTTTGCAGTGGTGTCGGGAAAAAAGACACTGGGCTTCTGTGGATTGGAAACGGGTGATGTGGTCGGATGAATTACGCTACACCTTATTTTGCCCTGATGGAAGACGTCAAATTCGGCGAGAACCCCACGAAGCCATGAATCCATCTTGCCCTACTCGTATTGTGCAAGGGTCTGGAGGGAGTATCATTATAGGAACCATGCTCTGCTGGAATGGATGTGGTGCACTGATATTCCTCGAGGATAAACAAACAACCATGCGATACTTAGATATACTGGCAGATCAAGTCCACCCTGCAATGTTACATTTTTATCCTAATCGCTACGGACACTTCATGGATGATGATGCAACTATACATCGTGCCTGAAGTGTTCAAAATTGGTTCGCTGAGCATCAGTCTGACTTCCAACACCTTCCCTGGTCACCGCATAGTCCGGATCTTAACTCCATAAAAAATGTGTGGGAAATGGTGGAAAGACGCATCCGAAATCATTCCCCTCTGCAATCTAATTTACAAGATCTAAAAAACAACATAGCCAATGGATGGTACTCTCTGGTTGTATATTCACTCCAGAAACTTGTAGATTCAATGCCCCTGAGATCCAATTATATATATATATATATATATATATATATATATATATATATATATATGAAAGAAAGTTGCAGAATCGTGGCTGAAATCATCATTAGGAAATCACATATTAATTTTTTAATTTCATTTTATTCTAGCAGCGCGGCACAATAAGCCCATGAAGGCATTACAAAGGGGAAGAAGGTAGGCGATACCTATATCTCTGGTCTTATATAGCATGATTTTATCATAAATTCTCACTTTCGGAAATCGTGTAGATTTCCGAAAGGATTTCTTTTAAGCATTACATTTGTGTTTATCTATAGACATAGGATTATTTTTAAAGAATCTAATTATATAAGTGATTTTTTAATCCATCCACAAGCAACGTGGATTGAATAACGCATTATCATTATAATACTTCATTTACTTTATTAAATAGGAAAAGGGGAATGGATGAGGATATAATTAAACCTATTAAAATGAAGTTACTATGAACCAACCTATGAGAGAGTTTAAAAGCTCTTTTCAGACCAAAGGTCGGCATAATAATTGGTGTAGAATCAGCTTTTACTTGAGAATAATTTAATAATGAGCGATCTGAAGTCTATCTGTCTGACTGCTCAGATATAAGCAAATTCAAAAAGAAAGATCAAATTAACTGCAAAAAGAACTATCTGCTGAGCTCGTAGCCATTATGTTTTGAAATACAAAATACATAATGCAAAAAAATATTATTATGAAAAAAATATTATGAATGATCATAATACATTTTCTGATAGCGATCTTTTGAACTCCATTTAACCTTAAACAAGATTCTTCGACCCGCCCAAAGACCCAGACATAAAATTTCTGAATGACAGAAACGCCTGAACAGCAATACTGGTGGGAATTGTAATTGAGTCCTAAGGGCCATCCCCGGCCACGGTATAATCCTTCCCAGGAGAATGACACCCAATGATGGATGGGAAGAACATATACTCTCGCTTTTTTTCTGTACGCACCAGAATGGCGAGATTCAACCACCACACCGGCCACTTCTCATCCTCAATTGCATTGTTCCTCAAGTCAGGAACCTCGCAATTGAGGATAATCAAGCTCCTACGAGTCATCTCCAATTACGAGGTGTGAGAAAATATTTTTTTAAAAGAGTCACAATGTTTCAAGTTTTTTTATATGAATTGTTCAGAGTTTGGGTTAATTTTGAAATAAGATTTATGGATGCCTTGATTAACAATAATTCCCTTCTTTAAAACCCTTTACTGATAAACAAAATAGACTAACCTTAAGACAAAAAAGAATCTTTAATAACCTCTTATAATGGTGATTTTGATGAGGTAAAAGAAAATACTGCCTGCTCTTTTCTTAAGACATTTTAAAATGAGAACTCTTACCTATTTTGGTAACGTAAAGATTTTTTTCTATTCTTAATTAATCAGTTAACTGATTCAACCTGTTCGAAAAATGCGTATCTAAATTGCATCGTAAAAATTTAGCGATGGCAAGTCAAGTACAGAGTATTTGTAATTTGAAATAATGTTGTAATGCAATGACTTTTTTATGTCATTACTTGCATTTATTTATTTACTTAAACTTACATTTTTTGCATATGAATGAAAATAAACCTAAAACAAATATATGACTAATGCAATACAGTGATAAATTTAAGAAAAACCATTTATATTATATGGAAATTTTATTAGAAATTTTTTGGCAACGGATTAAAATTTATGTATAAGACGAGATACTAGAAGAGCGTCTATGATTGTCAAGAATCTTTTAAAATCGAATAAAATGAAAAGAAAGAAAGAAAGAAAGAAAAGAAAGAAATTGTACCATAAAATATTTTTGATAATAATAATTAATAATTTTTTCATTTGTTCCTTTGATTTGGACATAGCATCAAAATGTTATAAACATCTTGAAATTTATGAATACGTTTCGGTTTTTACCAAAATTGTAAATCAAATTGCAAATGGTCAATATTTATTATTTCTGACAATAAGCACGCTATAAGGCAAAATGTTCCACTTTTTCCATGATGAGTAAGTATGCTCGTTAAAAACAGCTAACTGGTTAATCAAATTTGAGAAAATAATCCCAAAAGAGTTTAATATTTCTTTATATAAAATGCTAATAAACTTGGAACGAGAAATCACTCTTATTATTTTATATCAAACTAGCCGCCTTTGGCGCCAGTATTAATGCTCGCTAAAATTTCATATAATATTTTATGTAGCTGTGTCTCATAACAGGTTTTTCACCAAAATATTTTTAAACCAAACAAATTTTGATAATCATATAATTCATTTATAATATTATTTTCTTCAGATGTTCTGTTCATTGTACTACTCATCTTTCTCTTTCTATCCGAGCAATGATTGTCCCGGAATTGATATTTTACTTAAATGGTGGAGGAAAAGGTCTAAAATTCTACGTTTTTATTAGAATAAGAAGATTCTAATTTTCATAAATGTAAACACACTAAACAAATAAAGAAACAATTGGTTTTCAAGAGATGTGAAAGTTTAAAAACAGCTTGGAAAATGCCGCGCACAAAGGAAATAATGGTGACACACACACACACACCCTTCTTTTCTTTTCTTTTTTTCTCTCCTTTTTTTGTTCACTACTTTTCTTTTTACAAACCTTTTTTCACTTTGTTATTTTTTTTCCATGCCCAGACTTTATTTCGAGCAGGCATAGATTAAATATTCATACCGTCTAATAATAAAAACAACTATTTTCTTTCTTTTTTAAACATCCCGTTATCTATGAATGAAAACCAACTGACTTCGCGTATTTCTTTCTAGACAAATCATAATTTATTACTTCCAGCTATCTAACTCAGTTGGTGTGGGGGAAGGAAATGCAGATTTTTGGCGGGAAAGTAAGAAAAGTGTCGTTTTAACTATTTTCCTCGCAATTTTTTAATTTTTCTCTCCATAAGAACCATCCTCGTATCTTAACGAAAATATTTTTAAAAAATTAGCCGAATCGGCTGAGCTGTTCTCTAGTTTTGCGCTTAGCAACGCATTTCGAGTTGCATTTTTATTAATATAGATAGCAACAGTTAAATAGAAACAAATTATAATATGAGCTTCTTTAGACTGCTTCATTGAACGTTTTCAAGGTGGCATTGACTTTGTCAATTCAAGTAGCAAATGAATGGAGCTGAAAAGTTTTATCAGAAATTTTTTGGTAACGGATTAAAATTTTTCTATAAGAAATTATGCTGCCTTCTATATACTTTTCAAGACTCTTTTAAAATTGAATAAAGTGAATAAAAAAGAAAGGAATGACCATAAATGCTTCGAATATTCCGATATAAATTAATTGCCTTCTGCGAATTATTTGTTTTTGTTTGAAACTTTGGCTTTGTTTATCTTTGAAATTTTCAAAAATAAAATTCCACGATCAAGAAGTTTCAATAACAAATTAAACGAAGTTGTAAATATTTTCAGCATTTTATACAAATACTTTTAATACTGCAGTAATAGATATTTTTAATATATCAATTGCTTAGCTGATCACATACAAAAAAATTTCTATTTTTGAAAATATAAATCTATTTCCCCAAAAATCAGAGTGAATTTAAAATTTTCAAAATTAACTTGATTACTATAATAAAAGTTTCTATTTTAAACAATAGAATTTTTCAATTTGAATTTTTTATACGCTTTAGTTTTTAAATTTTAATCTATTATTTGAATGCTTGTTCGCCGTTACTATAAGTTATACTTCATATCCATTATACTTCATATCCATTAACTCACGTAAAATGCCATTGGTTTTTGAGCATTGTTTCTCTGTTTCAGATAGGAATTTAAATTTTTAGATTGGAAGTGAAATTTAATTTATAGAATATAAAAAATTGTTTGGGTATTGTCCCTAATATTCAAGATCACCTCTAATTTCGGTCCTATTTCACGATAAATTTGAGTTGTAAAGGAAAATCCCGAGTGGATTCTGAAAACTAAACTGATGCAAAATTTATCTAAAACAATGGCATGCTTTTAAAGTGATCACAAAACAAATTAAATTATGCATAAAAATATGTTTCGAAATGTCTCTACATGAAACGCTAACCAACAGGGCACAGACATCGCTCTTATTACTTACTACCGTCTTTGACGACCAGCTGATTTGCCAGTATAAATGCGTACAAAAACTGTCAATGAAAAATTTTATTTAACTTGCTTTCGTAATAGTTTATTCAGCAAAATATTTCTAAGCTTCAAATTCAATATTCATATAATTAATTCTTACTATCATGTATATCTTAAGCCTTTCTGTTCATTGTACTATGCATCAATTGCTGATTTTCTGTCAGAACCCATAAAATTTCAAACTTTAAGTTAAAACGGAACTGATTAAACTACAATTAAAAATGCATTTTTTACTGAAATAAATCCTTTTTTAAATATGAATACTAAAAACAAAGTTGTTTTAAGAAGTACAGAATAATTCTCATGATTTATATAAAATGCAACAAAAATTTCTCTGATTCCTCGTAAAACTTATTCTTAAGTTTTAATTTTAAAAGTATTTTAAGGACGTTGATAATAAAGTTTTATCTTGTTTCTATTTATAAATATATTTCAAAAAATTACTAAGAGTAAATTTTAGACAGCTTATTTTGACGTAAAAATTACGAACTTTTAATCCTTTGGTTCAAATAAATTATATTCGCCAGAATATTAAACAAATACTCTAACTTTTAAATAATTTTACAAGTGATTTGTTTTAAATAACTTAACTATTGTTAATTACTCTAACTTTTAAATAACCAACTTTAAAAGCTTAATACATATTCTAATTTTTAAAGCTTAATAAATATACTCCAACTTTTAAAACTTAATAAATACTCTAACTTTTAAACAAATAGATAAACATTTTTATGTTTTGAGATCAAAGCTGACCGATTTAGGAAGTTTAAATACTACAGTTTTAAAATAATCAACTCTTTCATAATCTTAGGCAAATCTCTTTTTAGAAACCTTGAGAACTGATTACCATATCTTTTGGAAAAGGGTGATGACGTAATCTAAAACCACCCATTTTAATATAATATTGATATTCAAATTTTCATAAATCAGTCAATTTTAATTGCTCATTTGGCTTATTGAAATGCAACTCCTTTTATTGAAAATACTAGTGTTTCAAGAATAGTTTGTTAAATGTGATTTATAGAGTAAAGGATATAGATAAAAGTTAAACGTTCGTAATTTATTAGAGTATTTATTGACTCAGGTTAATTAAATTATAATTATCATTTCGTTTAGACCATTTTAACACTTATTTTTCAATTATTACAACTTTCAAAGTTAGCCTCTTAGCCTTGAATTTAAAATGCATATATTCTCATGTCAGAAAATGATGTTATTTTGGGAATGAGGTTTGCGGCGTTAACAAAAATCTGTAGACGGAAAAATTTACATTTTATTATCTGCACGAGAATCTCAAAAAATCAGCTTTTAATAACACGTTGCCATTACATTTACAAAACCTCTGTTAATGACTACAGGAAATAAAACCTAGAAAAATGTCATTTTGAGCACGCGATTGTATGAAATGAAATAATTAGGAAATGTGATATTTTTTAAACAATAAATGCGTGATATTTTTTGGATCGTTTGAAATGCTAAAGGGACTCATTCAATGAAACAATTAAAATGAATAAAAATATTTAACTTGCACGAGAATGTGGTATTTGGCCGTTCAAGAAATGATGTTCTGACATGATACATTGAAATATGCTTAGCAGATTTCCTTTTAATCTTTTTTTGAAAGTTTATATCTTTCAACAAAAGAAATGCTAAAAATATATCTGAATTCTTAGGAAAATTATCAAAATTATAATGTAATAATTTTTAAATTGAAAACACGCACACACACAAAACAGGAGTTAAATAAATTCGCGATTATTGATAAAATTAAATCTAATGTTTATGAAAGAGTCACTAACTTGACAACATCTCTTTGAATCTTCTTAACTCTTCAGTTCTTTGCTCAGGAACTTCATTGAGTTCTTTCTTGGCCTTTTCCAGAAAACACTCTGGAAGGTGAGTCATTTCAAAAGGATAATATTCCATTTTGTCCATTTTCTTCTCCATAATTTCTTCAAAAGCTCTCTTTCATTTAAATTTATGTTTTGCACTCTCCTGTTAGAAGTAAAAGCTAATTTCTTATATTCAAAAGATAAATATATCAATTTTTTTAGAGATAATACTCCATAAAAATAAGGTAGGATTTGAATTGAAAACATTTTGAATTTTAAGTTACTTGATAAGCAACAAATCAAATTTAATCAACTGTCTGACCTACTTTCTTTCTTATATTATCTCAATCCCCTTGGTGAAAGATGATATATAATAAAATATAAATACGAAACTTTATTACCAATCTGTTGGATAAATATTTTTGAAGATTACTATTTTAAAACTATTTTTTACATTAGATCTGAATATTCAAATGCTTTCTGATTAATATAAATATTTGATTTTATTTATGCACCGTTTGATCCCCAATAACTCAATCGCTCCCTATAAATGTAATAAATCGCCTTTAGTGACCAGTTTGTTTGACAAGATTGTGGGGCTTTTTAGGATGTCGTTTATAAATATGGAATGCACTTCTTTAAAAAAAACATTTCACCTTGTTGCTTGGTAAGACTAAAACGTATGAATTCAATTAATATAGTGTACTGCAAATGACAAATTGTGTATGTTATGAAAGCTAAATGGAAATCCTGCTACTTATTTAATGATTAACTAATGAGGACTTAAAATTTTTTGCTGAGAAGTTTGATTGCTATGACAGAATTTTAAAAACATCGTTTCAGATAATATATAAAACTGAAATACAAAAGATTAATAAAGTTAAAAGAGAAATTGTTCAGAAATGAAATTTATATACTAATTAAAAAGGTAAATTTTTAATTCTTAAGATAATACAAAAAGCATTTTCCTAAAATAATTCTTTTAAAATATATTAATATAAATTCCTGTAGGCAAGTCGCAGTGATTACATCTAGATTTAAGATTAATATATGAACACAGAAATTGAAAATTATAGTAGCGATTTCTAGCCGAACATAATTGTGGCAATCTTTTAATGCAATTTAAAAAACCATTTAAGAACATTTATGGTATATATATATATATATATATATATATATATATATATCCAAATTTGAAGAACTTTAAAGAGTTCTTGGACAATTGGCATGAATTTGATGTGCTTGGCGAGAAACCATACATTAATCTCAAGTCTAACCACAATTACTTATTTGGCTCTTCAGACCATGATGGCGATAAGAAGACTTATCTGGCAATGGTTAAGCCTATTTTTGTACTTGATTGAACTTTTAGTTTGAAGCTTATTTCTTGAATTCTTTTATATCTTCTTTTCTCTGACTGAGTGTCCCCTTTAATGACATGGCGAACTGACTCAGGAACATTTCTAATAATATTTTGCGGCCCCATTAATTAGTTAAGCGAAGCATTTGATTCAGCGCAATTGCAAAAAGGTTCAATGAATGAAGCAGTCAAAAATTCATATGATATTTTTTTATATTAGACTGTTGCCATTCGACAATTTGTATTAAGCTCTGTTTCTGTAACATGTACGTCAGTGGTTTATATATATAAATACGCTAATGTGTGTAGCTCGGATATCAGACTTGTAGCAGCTATATCTGTATATGTAACTGTGTATATATCTATATCTGTTTCCGCACGTTCATCTTTTTAAAATTGGCAACACGAATTGCTTGTTGTTGGAATAAAAAGATGTTGACATGATATAGTTTCGCTTCATTTTAATCTGGAATATAATCTGCATTAATCATTTCGGAAATACACTGAAGTGACAAAAATCATGGAATGACTGTTAATATCGTGTCGGTCCGCCTTTTGCCCGGCGAAGTGCAACAACTCGACGTGTCATGGAGTCCAC
>JAOUZG010035770.1:2914634-2928919 GCA_026289955.1 Argiope argentata
ATATATTCTTGTTCAGATTTTCAACCGTTAATAAAATATTTTGTATTCATTCAATCAAGTTCAAATAAATTGTTTTAATTTTTAATGGATGACATTTGATGTTAATACAGTTTTTTCAAATATTAATCCATTAATTTTTATTGATGCCTTTACAATTAAACATTGTTAATGAATCGAGAGTTTTCCTTTTGAGGTACCTTCGAATTCAAATAATGCAGAATAAAGTAAATTGGAAATTTTTAATCTGTATTGCGTTACCTCAACTTGTGCAGAAAATCACGCATATTGTGTTCCCACAATTGGCTTTGAATCCTCAATTGGAGCTGAAAATTCAATGATAGTATAATTTTTTGATCAATTATTTATAGTAATTGTAGTTGTTAGGCCGGAATAACCTAGTTGGTAGGTCGTTGGATTCGCATCCCTTGGGCTGCGAATTCGAACACGCCAGCCGAAGACTGTCCGTGTGTGGTGGATGTTACTTAGTCTGCCATGATTACAGTACTCCATGTTGAGAGTAATACCCGTTATAAAGTGGAACTCTCTCATGGCACGTGAGAAAGCCAGAAAGAAGTCTCGAAGAAGAATGGTACAGGAGAGTTGCATCAAATACCCTTTCGTGCGGCAAAATCCACTCCATAGTAAACCATATTCATAAATACCAATATCTCTTCAACACTTACAATAGCTCAGACTAGAGTTCCCCTTGTGATAATCAACCAAAATTATAACTTAAAAAGCCCCTCAAAAGTGCAGATCTCATGATGGAACTCAAGACTCCAGGACCCAGACAGACTCTACGTATTTCTGACTCTATAGTGATTGTTAATTTGCCATACATATGTTCACAATTTAATTTGCCAATTTTCCCTCCCTTTTCAGTTGGTAATCTAATTCCCCCGTATGTTCAACCCATAATCACCATTTGTTTCAGTATTCTTGTCCCCTCTATCCAGTTGTAACTTCAGAAAAATTGAACAGATTCGTGTAAGATTTGACACCGATGGCATTCTCTCTGGAAATCTCTGCATGCTGTATCGTTTTTTCCTTTAACAAATCCCCCCCTCTTTTTTCTCTTTCTCCCATCTTGTGCTCATCCAACTGGTTAGATAACTTAGCTTTATAGGTGTCGGGGGCACAGGATGGCGTTAGGTTTTGTTATAAAGCGGAACACGAAAACTACAACAACAATTGTAATTGTTTAATAAAGAGTAACTAAAATAAATCTTTTCTTTGTTAACCTTAGCAGGAATTGATTTTAAAAAATTGTTTTTTTAATACTTGTCAGATTCGCGAAACACTGAATGCAATCGAAACTATGAGTCTTTCATAGTTTCGAAAAGAATTTCAGGCTCGAAAGAGTTAGTGGGGTTTGCCATAGTTGCTAAACTACAGATGCCAATATACTTGGGTTTTCTCAGTTTATTGTGGAATATGAGACGGAAGACACTCTGTCCAGTATTATTATAATTATTGAAAAATTGATCACAAATGCCATTATTTAGTACCAGCATTGATAGAAAATTCTCGAAACCAAAAGTAATCAAAATTATTTAAGATCAACATCTCACTAAGCTGTAAAATGATCTTACCAGCATCTTATGAAATGATATAAGAGGTTAAGCAATGTGATGTTATAGCCTTTTGTGAAAGATGTATGCAAGAAGTCATGCAATTGACATTAATAGTTCAATAAAATATTTTCATAGAAGAAATTGACAAATAAAGTTTCAGTCAAAAAAATAAGTTTTATATATTTTTTTTGTTCTACTGAAATTTTAATAAAAATAAGTTTTAACTTTATCCTTATGGTTCAAAATAAAAGTAGGTTTGTATTTTATATTCAATTTCCAGCTATTATTATATAGTTTTAATTTTATGCTCTAATAAATTAGTTCAATCCATTCCACACTGTACTACGGAACATTTGTGTGCTCGTGGGAGCTCTGCATGATGTTAGATAGGTGCACCAGTTTTTTGGTACTTTAGTGTAAAACAAGAACATAAGTTGTATTAACATCGGAAAAGATATACTAGATATTAAATACTTAAAATGCAAAAAAAATTACATTTTGTTTAAAATTAAAATTTTGTGTCTCTTAAAAGGTAAGCTGTTTTGATACATTTTCCATGAAGCTATATTTTGAGAATTAAAACAATTGGCAGTTTTTCAGTCAAAGAATTCACAATACAAGCTTTAAAATAACTCTTTGTTTGTACTTTATTTTACTTTTAGGACTAATTGATATTAAAAATAGTAGGAATTATAAAAATAAAAGTAAAATATCAGGCATGAAACTAACGGTTATAAATCATAGCGAAAACGATATTTTTAAATATAATATAAAGTAAAAAAAAGAATGAAATTTTCGATCTTAAATTTCATGTTATCATGTGAGAACATTATTATTTTTATGTCATTATTCATCTTAATTAATTTAAGGCATTGGCCAATTTAAATCGGTTTGAAACAATCATGGGACTTTTCTTTCTCTTTATATATATAGATATATTTCAAAGAAGCATACACAATATAATGTGATTATTGGTCATGGGACACGGTAAAAGCAATTAAAATATTTTTTGACTTTTGAATTTCGGTGTGAATAAAACCTCTTAACCAAAATAACATCATTTTCTCACATAATAATAATAATAATATCAATAATGTTAAAATTATCAAATAGGAATATCAATATTAAAATCACTTCAATGAAATTCAATCACATTTTTTAGTTAAAAATGTGTGAAATTTAAAATTTTTCACTTTTCTTATTTCAAGTACAAATAAGCCAAAATTAACTTTTTCTATAATTAATTGTAAGTAAAATTTTTTAAAGCAGAAATTTTTAAGTATAAAAATTGAATCGATGTTTTAAAATTATTTTATAGTTTGAAGATTTACCAATTATGGTAAAAACAGTAATGTAATGATTCGTTTAACAATAATGCAATAATAATTAATTCGTTTAACAATAATGTAATATTTTAAACTTCACGTATTAATTTAAAATCATTTATATAAATAGGTTAAACTATTCCTAAAAGCAAAAAATTGCTACTAGCAAAATACGATCGCTTCAGAAATTGAAGACACTTGTCAAAACTTAAACAAACTCTTTGACGTTTCAAATTTCAATATTTCTTTAATTTTGAGATAAAAATACTCAATGGTTATGTGTGCACATGATAAGAGAAATGATTATCTGTATTTGTATGTGTATTGTAAAATAAAAGGAATTAATTTTTTAAAAAAATATATGAATTTATTATTGAAAACATTGATTTGAGTTTTGTATAAGTTTACTGTCTTTTTTAACTCTTATCAATATTAGATATAGGATTTAGAATAGGAAAAAAACCCCAAAATAAATGAAAACATAATTGTTAAGTACAAATAAATGCGATATGAAAAATTCAAACAATTTTACGACAATTTGTGGATTATACATTTCTTATATTTTATTAATAGCCATTCAGCAAATCAATGGATTCCAGAAATGTTAACCTCAAAAAATATTAGATTTATCCAAAAATCTGGACAGAAAAAAAAATAGATAATTTTCAAAAACGATAGTTAAATTTTATTTGTAATATTGAATAGTTTTGGTAAATAATGCATAATTAATAGATAAACTGTTAGAATTTCAAATAAGTAAGCATGCAATAATCAAAAAATCAAAATTTTTGATTGATTCTAAGAATATATTTAAAACATATATAATAAAATATCAGATTTATCCAAAAATTTAGATAGAAAAAAGGGATAGACGAAAGAAAATAGACAATTTTAAAAATGATTGTTAAATTTTATTTTTAATATTGAACAGTTTTGGTAAATAATGCATAATTAATAGATAAACTGTTAGAATTTCAAATAAATAAAGCTGCAATAATCACAAAACAAAAATTTTTAAATTTATTTTAAGAATATCTTTAAAACATATAAATAATTTTAATACATAAAATAGCAATAATGGTACTCAAAAATTTTGTGATAATATTTATAAAGAAAGAAATCCTTTTATGGAAGAATCTCTCTGAACAGCAATTCTAATACAAGAGAATACACATCAGAATAAACTTGCTCAAATTAAGACCTGTAGTATTAAAATGCTAAGAATTAAAAACTTTTATTGATTTTATTGACTGAATTTATTGAAGTAAGAAATTTAAAAATTAATTCACTTACCATCTGTAAAAACACAAGGGACAGAGGATGTTTATGTAATATTTCTGGTAGCTTAAACAGATGTTTAAGAAGCAGTTGTTTGCAACAATACGCACATAGATCCAGTAAAGACACAAAATAAAGATCTGAGAGACTAAAGGAAAGAGTCTTTATTCCTTTTTTACACAACAACTCTGAACGAAATATTCAGAAAAAGTTTTCCTTCCGACTGCATTAACATGCATAATAACAGGCAAGTGTAGCTTACAAGGAAGGAATCAAGGAAGACATCTCCTAATTCTCTTTCTCCTTAAATGATTCTTCTAGCTTTAAATAAAATTACAATGTAACATTTTAAAAAGAATTAAGCCTTAAACTACAAAATGAGCCTGAATATTTTGTATAAGTAAAGGTTACAGGATTACTTGCATCAGTTACCTTTATTCAATTAAATCACAACATTACTCATTCTTTAAAAAAAATTATATTCTTAAAAAATCAGCAGATATGTCATTAGTAAGCGTATATCCTAAATAAAATAAACAATTTTTATTTAAGAAATTGCATAATAAAGTAAAAGAATATCTTGTATTAGCATGCTGTTGTTGTTGCTAATGGCGCCATGGACAAATGCGCTTAAATCCATCAGCCATTTTATGCCGGATGACCGTTTCTTGTTTTGGAAGTAGCGCCAACTAGGGCCAAGAGTACGACTTAGCTACACACTCATAATACTCGCTTACACAACTCCTGTTTACAGGGGGTACATTCATACACACCATAGATAGCACACAGAATAATAACCGTTTCCTACCCTAAACTCGAACCCGAGACGCCCAGAACAAGAGGTAGAACAGCTGCCAATGCGCCAAGAGGCCGGTATTCATATGCTTAAAAGAAGAATGAAAAATAAGAGTTTTTACACTTAGCAATAGCAAATGGCTGCCTGTTGACATCAGATTTTTTTTTTGTTATGAATCACTTGAAAAAGAAGTTTTCACTTAAGAAATTTTCCGTTTTGGAATATTGTTTCCGAAGCTTCAAAGAGAGCGTTACTCAAATTCGTTTTGTTGACAGTTAGACAGTTTCATTTTACAGTTGATCTATCATTACTTAAATTTATGAGCTGTACACTCAGTTTCACCATGGTAATTCGGATCCGAGATGGCGCTATATGACATTATCGGCATGAAAGCAGACTGGAAAAGAATCTAATAGTTATTTAAAAAAATTCCTGTCTAAAATCACACTTTTTCAGGGACGACACCTATATAGATAAGCTAAAAAATCCAAAATATTATATATAATTACATAAGTAATAAAAAAGATCAAAATGAAATCTGTCATACATACTTCAATGTATCATTTCAGAACATCATTTCTTGAATGGTCAAGCACCACGTGCTAGTGCAAGTTAAGTTATATTTTAATTCATTTTAATGGTTTAATCGAATGAGTCACTTTAGTACTGCAAACGATCCAAAAAAACTTTGTCTCGCATTTATTGTTTAAAAAACTATAACATTTCCCATTTATTTCATTTCATTTAGTGGCGTGCTCAGAATGACATTTTTCTAGTTTTTATTGGCTGTAATCATTCACTAATTTTTTAATCAGAGCTTTTGTAAACGCGATGGCATCACGTTATTCAAAGCTGATTTTTTGAGTTGCTCAAACAGATAATAATTTTTGTTTTTCGCCTGCCGATTAAAATTTTTATTTTCGCCTACGGATTTTTGTTGACTCCAGAAAACCTCATTTCCTAAACAATATCTTGTTCTGACAAGATAATAAAGTAAAAAGTACAAGTCGAATCCAAGATGCGCAACACATGTGTCATTCACGTTGTTTTGACCACTATATTACAGCGTCCACACTTCGAAGAGGTTGAATATTCGTAGTCTTGTAGTAATAATATCATTATTTTCATGTGTATGAGCAAAATCGCGTTTTTTAAGGAAAGCCACCTATACAGATAAAATTAAAAAGTCAAATTTTATCTAATTATAAAATTTGATACAAGTCATTGGAACCGTTCCTGAGGCACGCAAAACACACACACACACACACACACACACACACACACACACACACACACATTATTAACAGAAAAAATATATATGGACAATACTTCATTTACTTTCCAATATTCAATTTATGGAACAACTTTCTGCACAATCGCTGCTTATTAAAAGCAACAAATTTTCCGAGAGATATGACTGGAGCAACCTAAAACGGAAACCCCCATAACCCAATATTCATTTATTATTATGTAGATTCATGTCATCAGGGTATATCCATCAAACTGTCTTTCCACTATTGTTTTTCTGACTTTCATATAATTGCATTTGTTGTTGTTATTTATGGCACTTGTCCTATGGAAAGCCCACCCCCACCCCTGCTGATACAGCAGCAGATTTAAGCTGAAAGGGGCGTCTTTGTTATTGAAGTAGCGCCAACTAGAGCCAAGAGTTCGACTTTAGCTACACAATCATCACATTCGCTTGCACAGCCCCTTTTTACTAGGGGGCACAGTCACACACCTCACAGATAGCACACAGAAGAACAACCATGCCCGAAACGGGTCTCATAGAACACGAGGGAGACGCGCTACCTCTGTGCCAGAAAGCCGGCTAATTGCATTTGTCTAAAATATTTGCATTTCCAATTGCAGTTGCAAAATGATCTATCTGTTTTTTTCAAAGAATTAAATTTTATTCGATATCTTTTGTCACTAGGAAAAATATTTCAAAACTGAAGCATTCCATTTTCAAGATAAGTTATTCAAAAACAGAACTAGTTATTCCTACAAATGGATACGAAGCCAAAATTGTATCTTTTACAATCTATGACATAGTCTAGTGGTAATATTATCATTCTTTGCCACGGTCGAACTTATCGCATCCACTTTTCCTCCGGCATAAAATGGGGATACGATAATTTCGAGCTTAGATTTTCTTGATTATTGAAATTTTAAAGGGAAACTGAAACTCTTCGTCATCAATCACAGAAGCGTAAAGTAGATAGGTACTTACGTATTAGACCGTTCAACTTTATCGCCAAATTTGAAGTCGTCGCCAATGAGTTGCCATACCGCCAATCATGGCATTCCGGCAATGGTGTAAGCCGATGATCTTGATCGCCCAATTTAAATCAGTCACCAATGAGTTACTAAACCATTGGCGAAGACGGTCTAATACGTAAGTAACGGTAGATCCGCCTGAGGATGCGAAGATCAGTGATAGGCTCTAAAAATAATATTTAATTGTTTTTTTTTAAATTCTGAATGTAGGAGACGATTGCAAGATGAGATAGGGTTAAAAATAACCCAAAGAAGTATTCATTGTGACAAAGATATTAGTAGCAATCAGATCTCTATACAGGATGCTGTGTAAGAATAAAGAAATGTGATGTCTCACTTATGCTTTGTGATAGGAATTTTTTTTATATTTTAAAACCGATGTTTAGGCTGTACAGTTAAATCTTAAACTGTAAACAATATGCGCAATTTCGACAACAAATTAAATCACTTAAATTAATGCATAAAAGAAAACTAGGCTGAGAAAGATAACATTAATGTTATAAAATAGTTAAAAAAATCATGTAGAGACCAAATAATTAATAAAATATACCTAATATATATAAATAAAATTAGCTTTAATATTTTGATTTTTCCTGCTAATGCTTCTTTTACCTTATTGTTAAATTTAAAGAAACAACAAACATACAACAAATAATGTCGTTATTTTCTACTGTGAATGCTTTTTTTTCCTTTATTCCTTTCATAATTCATTCATTTGTGGTGATTGCTATACATATAAGCCAGATAACATCCCTCGGACCGAAGTACACTTTTGGCCCAATGGATTTGTTACTGGACTACTAACCATAATATTGTGAGTTCGGGCCTAGCGCAATCCGCCACACCTACACATTCTCCCCCAGAAGTTGTTTATTTATAATTATTCGATTTTTGTTTTGACTCCCCCCACGGGGGTACCTCATACAGGATATGAGGACCTGCCGGAACAGTAATTAGTTCCCGCCGCCTAAGTAAATGTAGTTAGTAACCTCCTTATCGATGTCGGGACAAGCATCATAATTGAGGGACTGCAAGCATGAACGGAAATCATCTTTAGTTTGGATACAAACTTAGTTCTCAAAATTGCTGTAGAGATATCCGGTCAATTAGATATTTCAGTGTGTTTTTTAGATTTTTTAGAGTACATCTTCGTCTTTTATAGGTGTACTAGTGGATATGCTATTCCACAATGTACATAATTTCTCAGTTGAAATTCACTGGTGTTCTATGACGTGTCACAAATTTTTATTTCATTTTAAGGATGGTGTGATGACGTTCGCATTAATTTAGATAGATGTATTTCCATGGTTAGATTGCAAACCTCTTTCGTTTAAAAGAAAACACTTAATTTATTTTTGAGATATATGTATTCTAGTGTTGAAAGCACCTTGCTTTTCAATCAACTGAACATCTGAGCTTGATTTTCATATTTTCTTTCCTCATAAATCATATGCCTTCAACAGAAATATATGATATCGACTTAAAATTACCTTTCATTAGTTTAATACACTTAACACCATTAACAATATCTCTCTTTCCTTTCTATTAAAATTATTTCTTTTTCTCTAAAATTATTTTACTTTCCATTAACAATATTTCTACCAGTGTCCTGGCAGAGGGGTAGCGCGTCTTCCTCGTGATCTGGGCGACCCATGTTCGAGTCTCGGTTAGGGCATAGTTGCTCTTCTGTGTATTATCTATGAGGAGTGGGAATGTGCCCCCCCTGTAAAAAGGGGCTGTGTAATCGAATGTGATGAAGGTGTAGCAAAACTCGTACAATTGGGCGTAATTGGCCTTACTTCAAAAACAAGAAAAACTTTTTAGGTTTAAAATAGATGACGGCAGTGGGCGAGTTTGTCCATGGCATGTGTCATTAATATCTACAACATCAATAACATCACCTACAAATTTTTAAGTATGTCACCCTTTCAAACAAGTGAATGTGGTTTCAAGAAATTTTTTTCGTATATCTACCTATAAATGTGTCCGCAATAAATTATGTACTTTGAGTAAAGAAAAAAAAATTGCATGGCATTGGTTTACAATAGTTAAGAAATATGGACCTTGGCAGGATTTTTATCATTTTTACTGAGTCTTTCGCGCCATCCTCGAAGAGTTATTTGGCGATAAATCCCTGATGTGCTACTAATAGTCGAATAGAAAAACAAATCTGTGTTTAAAATGCGTTTTCCTCAGGTGACCGAAACAAAAATTTGACACCGAATTACATTTGTAGATACAAAATCACATGACAAATTTGATAATTTGATAAATTTGTTTAAGACACTGCGCATTTAAATTATCGTGATTGCATGTAGTGGGAAGAATAAATCCACATAAAGGGTCAATCCATTGTTGAATTTCTCTCAAACATTGACATGCGTATACTCTGAAAAATGCTTAAATCTGTGTAGCAAATTTTGCCAATCTAGCTCAAAGAGATTTGCTTTTAAATTATTGATTAAACTTCGAGCAGTCAAGCGAACAGACTTTTTCTGAACGCATTTTGCTCAAAATTTAATATAAATCAAATTTGTTGTGAAGATTGATTATTAAATTTCATCATTCTATCGGAAATTGAATTTGAGTTATCTTTGTTACATAACGTAACGCCATCGTGTGCCCCGGTGCCTATAATATTAAGTTATCTAACCAGTTGGATGAGCACAAGATGGAAATAAGAAAAAAAAAAGAAGGAAAAATGTTAAAAGAAAGAGAGGAGAGGACAAGAGAGACTTCAAACCATCCAGGGATCTCCAGAGAGATTCCCATCGGTGTCAAATCCTACACGTATCTCTTTAATTTTTTGTTGAAGTTATAAGTGGATGGGGGAAGCAAGAATACTTAAACAGATGGAGACTATAGGTTGAACTTACAGGGAAATTGGATTACTAACTGAAAAGGGGAAAAAATTGATAAGTTACATCGAAAACTTCTGTCAAAAATCTTTCAAAAGTGCAGCTCTTACGAAAGAAATAAAAACCTCAGGACCCAGACAGAGACTGCATATTTCTAATTCTGCAGTGATTGTTTAAATGCTTTTATATACCATAAACAGGTTCACAATGTAATTTATCAGTTTCTTTCACTTATGAGTTGGTAATATAATTTCCCTGTAAGTTCTGCCCATAGTCTCCATCTGATTAATCCAATCCAGTTATAACTTCAGCAAAAAATTGAATATATTCGTATAAGATTAGACACCTATGACATTCTTTATGAAGATCTCTGAGTGCTGTGTCGTCTCTTCCTTTCCTTTAACCACTCCCTCCCCCTTTTATTTCTTTTTCCTTCCATCTTCTGCTCAACTGGTGAGATAACTTAGCGTTATAGGCACCGAGGGCACAGGACTGCGTTATGATATGTATGGCATGTATAAGCGTATAAACAAACATTTAAGGGTCGGAAATCTGTAGAGTCCGTCTAGAGTTTTGATTTCATTCGTGAGAACTGTGCTTTTGAGCACTTTCGAATAAATAATTTAACGGATTTTGGCAAGTGACATTTTGGTCTCAGTTATTGTGTAGCTTTGAAGTGGTCTTGGTATTTATGAATATGATTTACTATGGAGCAGATCTTGTCACGTGAAAGGGTATTCGATGGTACTCTCCTGTACCATTCTTCCACGAGACATGCTTTTGGCTTAATCGTATGCCATGGGAGAGTCAGTAGGCATTCAGTGGCATTGTGAATTAGGGACCCTATCTCCCCATAGTTATATCTAGAAGAGTCCGCTAGATGGAATATGTGTAGGTATGGCGCGAATGGGCCATGTCCAGTGAAAAAAAGGACATCCGCTTTGTACCAGTTGACCCCCGAGAAAGAAACTTTCAGTATTATGTTCTTTATCTTTGTCAAAGACAAACAGACTGACATAAAGTCCAAAAATATGTTTTTCGAATTTGGGAAAGTCTGTTGTTATTGTTACTAATAGCATTTGCCATGGATAAGCTCTCTGACGGCCATTTTTTAAGCCGAATAAGCGTCTCTTGTTTTTGAGGTAGTACCAACTAGGGCCAAGAGTACTTTTCAGTAACATACTCATTACAGTCGTTCACACGCCCGCTTTTTACAGGGGGCTCATTCATACACTTTAAAGATAGAGAACAGAACAACCATGCTCGAATTGGGATTCGAACCCGGGGTGCCCAGTTGTCGGGGAAGACGCGCTACCCCGATGCCAGGATGCTGGGTGGGAAAGTCTAAAATCAGGGGATTCGTCAAAATCTTCAGTTCGAAATATTTGTGTCTACTGATACTTTCTCTATAATTTATATGCGAGAAAGTATAAAGAAGAATAACTCTCATTGGTCTTCGACTCTTAAGATGTTTCTCAAGGTGACTCAAATAGTAGATGAAGAGATGTGAACTAAGGTTAAAAACGAATGCGTGGACAATGTTGTTGAATAAACAAATAAAAAATGAAGATATGACTACGTCCAAGACTCTAAGATAAGGTTGCAAAATTAGATTGAAATTATCGAGAAACATGCGCACAGAGACCTCATTTTGTCAATCAATATGACTGAATTGATTTAAGATAGGACATTGACTCTATCTAATGATGTTTAAAATAACCTGATAGCGTTTTACAGGCTTTAATCTTAAAGTCTTACTGAAGAGTTTTACTCTTGAGACATATATTATTTCATGGAATGACACTTGAATTATCTTAGGTTCGCTCTTAAAGATTGATAGAAATGCAACTTGAAATCCTCCAAAACGTTTATTCATTTTATTTCTCCACAGCCTTTTTTTACTAATTCAGATGTACCAGCAGCCTTTAAAAGATTAGTTTGAGAACAAAGACTTAAATTAAAATAAAGCAACGAACCGAAGTTGACTTGGCCGGGATAGCCTGATTGGTAGTATGTTGGATTCGCATCCCCTGGCCTGCAAGTTCGAACCCGCCATCTGAACACTCCTTCTTTGTGTGTGTGTGTGGTGGGCGTACATTAACTCTGTCGTGTTCACAAAGTTCTCCTAGTCGAGAGTAAGACCACTGGAGGTTACCGGGTCAGAGGTGATAGTTCTCTGTTCCATATCTAAATTACGATCCTTGAATGAATGAACGAAATGCATGAATGAAATCCTCACCTTTAAAAAAGGGCTTGTGACGTGTTTGAACTGAACTAAAAGTTAAAATTCTGTTCTAGGGTATTCAGAGGTCCATACCTCAGAAGCTACCGCACCCCTCCTTTCGTTGTAAAGCGAAATACGAGAACAACAACCAAAAATTTGTTTAAATCCTGATGTGCTATTTCAGTTCCGAATGAATTATGTTCATCTAAATGGATAAGAAAATAGCTAACCACAAACAAATTTCTTTTGATCATAATTCATCGATATTTTTGAAAGCTACAAAAGGACGTCTTATCCTATTTCCTTCAAAGGAATCTGATATTTAGGGAACGACCTCTCATTCCATAAAAGTAAACAAGGAAATAGTTGTTTCGTTAATCTTCTCAGGGACAAAAATGTTGAAATAAAGGGTAATTATCACCATATGACTGCTTAAAATTTGAGCAACAAAGGAAACTTTTTTTTCTCCTTAAGAATGTATGATGTGCAGTAATTGAATTTAAATGCATTTTTACCCCACTACACTCAGAAAAGTAATCTGCCTCATAACTATTCAACTAATACAGGAACTTGTTTATAGCTCTAAAATAAATGACATAGAATTGTTTGATGTTGAATTTCCTCGTAAAATTTATCTGCATTTTATTGTATAAAAGTCTATTCTATTAAATTTTGAGATTAAAATTTCCATAAGAAATAACAAGATTTACATCAAGTAAAATAGGGCGTTAATCTGCAAAAGAATGGAAATTTAAAATTACAGCATCGAAAAAATTCTTGCATTCGAAATGCCTGTTTTTCAGTACCGCCATTCACAAATGCATACAACTTTGTTACTTTCATTGGGCCTCGTTTGCCTGGTGTTAGATAATATAAAGATATAGAGTTATTACAGATTCGAAATCCGATTTCAGTGAAGAACCGCCGTATTAAGGGGTTTGTTTTCACACTAAATTCGCCAGCGCCAAACTCCCTCCAGCTGGTGTAGTGTGGAAATGAGGTTCCAACTCAGGCGTCGTCCTCGTCATCTGACAGTGGTTCAAAATCATAAGTTATGTACCAAAATAGCCGTTGTTGCTTTACAACGGAACGTTAATAGAACTAAACTAAACTATCAGTGGCACTTGCCGCTACTAAACTATTAGTATCAGTTATCAGTGGCACTTGCAATGGACAAGATTCGCCGAGTCATCAGCCGAAAGTAGCGTTTCTTGCTTTTGAAGTAGCGTCAACAAGGTTCAGGAGTATGACTTAGCTACTCATCACAGTCGCTTGCACAGCCCTTTTTACAGGGGGGCACATTCACACATCTCACAGATAGCATACAGAAGAACAACCTTGCCCGAACAGGGACTCGAACTCGAGATGCCCAGATCTAGGAAAAGACGCTCTACCCCCGGCACTGAACTTGCTACTTTCATTAAAGATAATAAAATCAAGATTTGTTGTAATAAACTCCTGGAAAAATAAAGTGGTTGCAGGCTTTAATAAACAGTAAGGCTTTAGTGGAGAGTCGGAATAGAAAGAAAATTAATGTTTTGAGATTTAATAAAGGTCATGATTAGTTTGTTGCGGAACTATGAGACATTTCTGTGAGAAAAAAATAGCCGAAGAAGAAAGTCAGCAATTCCCACCCCTAGCGGAATGGAGTAGTAGAAAGAATTAATCACGCAGTTAACGAAAGTACAAAGAGGCGAGTTTTTAAAGTAAGTACCGTTTATAAATTACGCCGCCGCAGCGCTGCGGTCACCGTTTAGCGCATGCGCGCCGGTTAGCTACATCTGTTGGAAAGCTACCGACGCCATTACGGAACCATCCGATCGAGTCTACATCTGTTGGCGTGATTTTAAAATGCCGCCACTTATGGAGAATCCCGCCGACTGCGAAGTGCGTGCTGTAATACTGTTACGTTTTTAGCGTAGCGGGTTCGGATTGAATGGACTTTATATG
>JAOUZG010035770.1:2933919-2945605 GCA_026289955.1 Argiope argentata
AAAACGCGTTATTATGAGGAGATTTTTTGAGATGCTCGCACAGATAATTTTTTTTTATTTCTCGCCTACGGATTGAAAATTTTATTTTTCGCCTAAGGATTTTTATTAACCCCAGTTAACCTCATTGCCAAAACAATATCATGTTCTGACATTATAATAATGGGTAATATAAAACCAAAAAAATTAAATATGCATGTATCTGTTCAGAGTTTTACAACAGATTGTTGAGGCGTCAGAGGTGATCATTCTTTGTTCCAGGTATAAATTACGATCTGAGATGTATGAAGGAATTTGCATGAATGTAGTCCACCCCCTAAAAAAGGTTGTAACGTGTGTGTAGCTAAGTCGTACTCTTGGCTCTAGATGGCGCTACTTGTAAAACAAAGAGACGCTTTTTTAGGCTTAAAATCTGCTGATCGTATCAGCGGAGGCTTATCTACGGCAAGTGCCATTAGTCACAACACATAGCATTGAAATATGCATCACATATTTCATTTAAATCTTTTTTTAAACTTTTTATTTTTATATTTTTAATGAATTTGTTCAATTTAGTAATAGTGTTAATTGAGATTAATTAATGTAATGCTAATCAGTTGGAATTAATTGTAGGAGAGAAGATAAAAAAAAAACTGGAAAAATAAATAGCATTATGCCGGGTTTAGACTCAGCCAGTTATAAGATGACCAATTCGGCAACGCAGGCGTTATTGCGGTTCTGTAGTTGATAAATAATTGTCGCCGAACGAACAGCATTTTACACAAAAAAAATATACATTTCTATGTATGTCGAAAAAATGTATTAATATTTTCTGATTTTGAACTCAAAATAATCTTTTGTAATATGTATTTTATTCCAGAAAGTTATTGCAAAAGATTCATTTAAACGCTTGTTTAAGATATTTAAAAAGGGATGAAATTATTAAATTTGACCTTTAATATCTCAGAAAAATTTAGATGAAAGCCTGAAACCTTATGTCCTTATAGATGAGTGCGTGAAAAATATTTTATTGGCACTTTGTTGTTATGGTCATAGTATGAAAATTAATCTTTTTAACATTTTAATATTATCCTCTACAGAAGCTGACTTATTTACGTACATTTGGGCATCTATTTGCTGAAATTTTTTTAGTCGGAAGTAAATGCCTAATTGTATAGGAAACAAGTTCTTAGTCCACTTTTTTTAAACATCCTGCATATGTAGTAGCTTAAAAAATTGTATACGTTACCAAAATATATACTTTAAAACATTCGTAAAATATATTAAATTTGGAGAAAAGTTACGAATAAATATAACTGCTAAAACTGAAATGTAATTTTTTTTTGAATTTCGAAATGATGCCTGAAAAATTCTTGTAAAGTCCATAAGTTCCGAATATATTGATGAAAATTTTCAATCCTTGAACAATTTTTTAAATTTAAAAATCAAATTGGAACTTAAAACTTTTTTTTCTTTCTTTTTACAATTAGTCATATTTCAAGATATAAACTTTAAAAAATTGCCTTATAGAGCGTATTGAATGATTTTTACATCATGTATGTAGTAGCTTGTACGATGAAATTTCTGTAATATAAAAAATTAAAGTCAATTCCTACTTAGGTCAACAAGGAATTTTTTAAATTTTATTAACTTTTTATTAAATATAATTAATATAAATATCTGATCAATAACTATACCTGGATAAAACAAAATTAATTTCATACTCACTGAAAGTAAATCTATACACATCCAATTGGTGATGAATTTTTAGCGGCAATTGTGGATTCAACTCCAACTGAAGTTACACAAATGCATGAATTTTCTACGTCAGTTGGGAAAACGCAATACAGATGAGAAATTTTTAATTTTCTTTATTATGTGTTATTTTAATTCAAAATCACTTCAAACTGAATCCGAAAAATTGATTGATTAACACTGTTTAATTTGGAATGCATCAAACATTAAGAAGAAAAAAACAGAATACTTTAAAATAATCAGCCGAAAACAAAATAAGCTTAACCTCATTAGCGTGGGGGAAAAAACAAACCGAATTCGTTTCTTATTTGGCGGTGGGGAAATGAAGACTTTTGGCGAGAAAGTTAGCTTTTAATTAATTAATTAAAAAAATTGATGAATTGATGATTTGAAAAAACTGTATTAACATCAAATGTCATCAACTACAGTTAAAAAAATTACTTGAACTTGAGAAGAGGAATAAAAAGTATTTCATTAACGATGGAATTTGAGTTTGAAAATTTACTATATCTACCTATCTAGTAGGAATATATAGTAAGAATTGAATAAAGCAATTATAAATTGAAATATATCTTACCTGTTTCTGCACATCGAACTGTGGAATGTACTACAAGGCAGCTAAAGTAATAAATTTTCTTTGATAAGGTTGAAATACGTCCCTAAATAGAAACGGTTAAAAAAATTAGAATGTTAAGGAAAGCCAGTAATAATCTTTCAAGGTCGTCTGTAATCAAAAATCTCTGCATGAGGAAATCTACAACATAACTAGCAATTAACTGCTAGTAAGTTCTAAAGGAAAGGTACAAAATATTCTAATTACGTAAATAGTGTTTTCATTTTATGTATTTTGGGATGAAACAGCTAATAACTATCGACTTGAAATGCAGCAAAGCAATTTTTTCCCCAGATATCCGGTAATAATAAAAGAGGTTTACAAGATATGCTTTCTTTCTGAAATTTTTTTAAAAACTTTCATAACTAATTTTTGAATAAGTTTCAATGTTGATTTTTTTAAAAAAAGTATCATTCATTTCAATAACTTCCCTAAGCGATTTGACATCTGATTTTTCCCCCATTTTTATTTTATCGCGGAATTATTTGTATTTATATTCAAATTAAAAATTTAATGATTTAAATGATAAATGCGTTTCTAAAAATGGTCTCAAGTATTCAGATTAAAATTTCTCCAGCCAACAAAATTTCTTTTTTATTGTTTTTCTTTAAAAAATTCCAGGAACCGTCGTATTTTATCAACCAGAAAAAAAATCTACGATCACAAATTTCAAATTATCATATGGGAACATCATTCTTTTAAAATTATATATATATATATATATATATATATATATTTTGAGATGAAAACCTCCCATCGTTTTTCTAAATATCGAGGCATACGTAGTCTGATAGTCGCATGACTTTTGAAACTGGTTTAAACTCATTAGTGACTTAATAAGGACAATTCTTGAGAATTCAGATCATGAATAATTTAGAAATCAATTTATAAATTGATTCGACGATAAATCGCTAAATGTGACCACCTTCTGCATTATTTTTAATAATCCTATAAACGATAAAATTGGCCTAAATGGTAACCCTAACAAACCTTAACGTTGCGAGTTCGGTTCTTTTGGTCCATATTCATTCATCCATAAACTTTCGTTAGAACGAATAGATGGAAAAGATGTGATATATTATCCAGAAAGTCATGGTACATTTTTAATGTTTCCCAAATATAAATGAACCATCACATTTTCCCGCAAACATTTGAAAGGTATCATAGGACTAACTTGAGTAAACCAGTTTTTTCAATTCTAATGTATATGCCTTGTGTCAACCAGTTCTATTCAAAACAAATACATTTTTCAAATTTATATGTATTTCAAGTAGTTCTAAAATAATCGATTCTTTATCTACCAATGATGAAAAAATATCGATACTAAACAAAAATCAAATGCAAAATATTATTTGTATCAGTGTCAACTATTGTTATTCAGTCATGGTTTTCCTAGTAATTAAACTAATGCACATTTAAGGAATTAGATTGGAACTAGGCTTTGTAAAGAACATCAAAACTTCAAAACAAAGAAAGGATTGAATATTGACGAAGGTCAAAAAGTCATCCGTAGTCAAAATGCATGAGTAAATATTTATTGGTGATTCGATGGAAATTGTAATGATACTTTAACCCTTTTTAAGGTCATAGTGAATATATGTACCATTAAAAAATCCGTTTTTGTACGGAATTATGTTGATTTTCCTAAGTTCTCATCACATGTTTTGTTGAAATAAAACTCTAAAGGACTAATTTTCATACATCAGACTCTATTGAAGTATCTTAGTTTATTAATTAACCAAACCAAGTAACAAATCGAATTAATGATATATGGTAATTTTAAAGAAAGATTTTTTAAAAATTAATATTAATCTAAAATATTTTAATACTACTATCTATATAAATAAAAATGTATTCCTAGACGCAAAACTCGAGAATGTCCCCACCAATTCGTCTAATTTTTTTTAAAAAAATAATCTTTTTTTAAGACACGAGGAAGGTTCTTATAGAAAGAAAAAAACGGAAAAATTGAGAGGAAAGTAGAGAAGACGACGCTTTTATTACTTTCCACCCAAAAAATCTTCATTTGTCAATCACCAAATAAGTAAGAGCAGTTTTTTTTTCTTTCCACGCTAATGAGGTTAGGCTTAACATGTTTTCGGCCGATTATTTCAAACGATTCTATTTATTTTCTTAGTGCTTGATGCATTTAAAACTAAACATTGCTAATTTATCTGTTTTTCGGTTTTATTCTGAAGTACATTTAAATTATAATAAAACAGAGTAAAGGAAATTAAAAATTTCTAATCTGTATTGCGTTATCCTGATTTGGCGTTAAAAATTCATGCATGTACAGTGTATTATAATTGTTGGCAACTGTGTTTTCATATTAATTAAAACTTTTAAAAAATGCGTATAATACTGTTGTAGATATTTCAATCTTGAATAATAAATAAAATAAACTTGACTTGAATTTAAAGAAATACGGACTCGATTTGTGGTTTAACTTTATGTCAGATGCGCACTGTAAATAAATTGTTTTTGGGTGAGTTCTGTGCTGTTCCATGCGTACGAATCTGCGAGTGAAAGCTAGATACTAATAAAAGCCTTTTAAATAATTAACAAAAAAATTGTAATATTATTTCCATTTACGCCAAAAAAAATAGTTTCAAAAATCCCGATACATTAATAAATAAATAAATAATAAAATAAAGATAAGCTTACAGATTTGGGAGGATTAACTTAATTCATTTCCGGACATTCTGAAATTCAAGAATTTGCTTTAAGGCAGGTTTTTTTTTAAAGACTAAACAGATTTGCTTGTTTGAAATACAAAAGCAATGCGATTCATGAAATCAATATTTTGGAAGCTGAGGATATGTTTGATAAAGATTTTGAAAGATATGCAAAAGCTACATGCAAAATTCTCTTTTTCTAAGTTTTCTAATTATAGCATTCTTAAATAATCAAAACATTTATTTTAAAAATGACTTTTTCTAATTTTGAGAGCTAATTTTGGATTTTAGAGAACTAATTTTTTCTATTTTGAATTTTTAATTTCTACCAAAACTCGGAAATAAGTTTATGACAATTACAAAAGAA
This sequence comes from Argiope argentata, assembly GCA_026289955.1. Taxonomy (NCBI): domain Eukaryota; kingdom Metazoa; phylum Arthropoda; class Arachnida; order Araneae; family Araneidae; genus Argiope; species Argiope argentata. Next base: position 2,939,306 of record JAOUZG010035770.1, read on the forward strand.
CTATTCCCTAGAAAACGAAAATGAAAGAATATAAAAGATCATTCGTAAAAGAGAAAGTATGGAAAAAAAATTGCTCAAATTTTTGAAAAAAAAACAATTGAGGGAAGGAAAAAATAGGAAAAAAACAGCAAGTTGTTTATAAAATTAATTCTTGGACAAAAACAAATCACGCCTAATATAGGCTTTATGATGAACTTGATTCTTCGAATATTATGCTTTCCCCCATTTTATTTTGTGTCTTTTGTACTACTCTACGTGTAATGTAATCAAAATAATTTTCTCCATTTGAAAAAAAAATAGGAATCTAGTAAATACAAAAAAAATCATTCAGATTATCAATAGTGAATAATATAAACTTTTCTTCTTTGTATGTTCTACTGTCCTAAGTGATTTTATAACAAAATTTTTTTATAGCAATATCTTTCAACTTAAATACTGAAAACATGCTTATTTATATGGATACTAGTTCTGAAGAGATAACGTATTATACAAACTAGATTATTTCCGAGTCAATTGTAAATAAAAATAGTAAAGATAAATTAAAGCTTCTCCATAAATTTATCACTTTCTCCTTTTATCATTTCCCATTTTTCTTTTAGCCATTTTATATACATTTATTTTTTTGACAAATTTATCAAAAGTCCTATCGCTGCCCTTTTGAGTGGTTTTAAATTTAAAAATCAAACTTTTGATAAGAAATAAAGATTAAAATGAAATCTGCTATGCATATTTCAATGTATCATATCAGAACCTAATTTCTTGAACGGCCAAGCACCACCTGCTCGTGCGAGTTAAATTATATTTTTATTCATTTTAATTGTTTCATTGAATGAGCCACTTTAGTATCGCAAACGATCCAAAAAAACTTTGTCTCGCACTGATTGTTTAAAAATATATCCCATTTCCTATTTATTTCATTTCGTACTGTGCTCAAAATGACATTTTTCAGGTTTTATTTGCTGTAGTAATTAACTTATTTAAAAAAATCAGAACTTGCAATTGACAACACGTTATTAACAGTTGATTTTCCGAGATGCTCGTGCAGATAAGAAATTTTTTAATTTTAGCCTACGGATTTTTGTTGACGCCAAAAACCTCATCGCAAAAACAACATCATGTTCTGACATGACAAAAAAGGAAATAAACATTCATTCTTTAAATAGTTAGGAATGTCTTCTGTTTTTCCATCACATTAAGAATCTAATTTTTTTTCATAAATGAAATTACAATCGCAATTATTTACAAGATATATTTTAGCATATAAATGCCCCAAAATAGTTTTTGATAAAGAAATAGAATAGCCAGAAATAAAATGATAAGTATAATGTGCCTAAAAAAGTCGTGACCTTCCATCAAAACACTGAGATAATTATATTTGCATTTTGATAACATTCATTATTTTTTGGAGTATTAACCCGAAAGTAAAGCTAAAATAAATTTTACTCAAAGAAAATTTCCCATAGGTATAACGATTTTGTTTTTTATACATAAAACTTTCCTATAAAGATAGATAATCAAGAATTTATATCAAGTTTTTAGTCAAAATGAGTGGAAATTTGTGTTGTAGAATTCTTTACAAATCTGGAACATTTTTGTTTTTTGTAATTACATTGTGATGTAAATAAAAAAAAATATCTGTGATTAAGTAGAAATGTTAAGTGTGATTTAAAATGTTAATAGCAACAAAAATGTTAATTAGTTTTTTTTTCTTAAAAAAATTTTAAGATATCAATAGACACTTTTCGAACATTCAATGTTTATACAATTAAATGCTACGAGTAGGGCTCGGATGGCCTGGTTAGTAAGGCGTTGGATTTGCATCCCTTGGGCTGCGAGTTCAAATCGCCAGCCGAAGCTTCTCCGTGTGTGTGGTGGCTGATGCACGTTAAATATGTCATAGTCACATAGTCCTCCATGACCAGAGTAATACCAAAGGTGGTACTGGGTCAGAGGTGATCGTTCTCGGGTCCAGGTCTAAATTACGATCTATGGATGAATGAATGAAACGCATGAAGGAAGTTCGACCCTTAAAAAGGGTCTATGAAGTTACGAGCTAGAAGTCAGATTACTGTCTTCGGGTACTCAGAGGTCCAAGTTACCCTCAGAAGCTACTGCACCCCTCCTCCCGCTGTAAAGCGGAACATGCGAACAACAGTACTAGGAGTAGAATATTATAAGCTCACAGATTTTTTGGAATATTTATTGCTTGAATTTAGATGAATAAAAGTTCTGCCGTAAGTTGGGAACAAAACAAGCAAACAAACAAACAATATATGTATGATTTTTTAAAATTTTTTTAATTGTAAGCTAAATGTGTAGAAATTATCTTAGGAAATGCTAAAAAATTAACTTTAAAAATAATTACTGGGTTAAAAAACTTAACGGATCAAAAAATTCATTGTCCAGATTAAATAAAAATTCTGGGATATTTTTTTTCTTTTTCAAATAAAAAAGATCGATGCAAATAAATTTATAATATACCAATACAGAAGTATTTTCTTTTAAATTTAAACGATTTTTGATTAAATATAGTTAGACTACGGGAATAAAATTTAATAAGACCTAAATAATACGAAACTGACAAGATTAAGTAATTTTTCAGTAAGTTAACTGATCCTTGAAAGCGTTGTTTGAATTTCATTAAAACTGAATTAAGTAAAAATAAATAAAAACGGATAAATTTACATTTCCTACAAAATATTTTTAAATCATTTATCAAGAGATAATTAGTATCAGATATATTGCAAACGATCCAAAACATTTTGTATCGCATTCATTTTTTTTAATATTTCCTATTTATTTCATTTCATATAATCGCGTGCTCAGAATTACAATTCTCTAGGTTTTATTGGCTGTAGTCATAATCTTATTTTTAAAAATCAGAGCTTTAGTAAATGCGATGGTAACGCGTTATTAAAAGCTGATTTTTTGAGATGCCCGTGCAGGTAACAAAATGTTTATTTTTCGCATACGCATTTTTGTTGATGCCGGAAAACCTCATTCCAAAATCAATATCATGTTCTGACATGATAATTTACAATTCCATAAATTTTAAATTAAAAACTGATATAACTGTAACTATAAAAAAATATAAAGTTTTAGTTATATTTTTTTACTCTCTCTTATAGTAAGTATACAAACAGAAAGCGTCGGCGTCTTGGCACAGAGATAGGGAGTCTTCCTCGTGATCTGGGCGTCTCGGTTAAGGGACGGTTGTTCTTCTTTGTTCTATCTGTGAGGATTGTGAGTGTGCCCCCCCCCGGAAAAATGGGGCTGTGAAAACAAATGAGGTAAGTGTATGTAACTTTCATATGAGCAAGATCTGACTTCTGCCCTTCGGTATGGAGGGGTCCACGGCTTCAGAACTGGACCTTTCCTTCCATTGTTAAGTAGATACGTCATCATTATTATCGCAAGGAGAAAGCACTGTAATTTTCAAATACTTCTAGTTCGAGATTTGTCGAAACTGCGTATTTAAAACCACACAGAGTCTTAGTAAACACATTTTTTTAAAGAATTATTTATATCTGTAAATACTATAACTCAAATAAAAAAGAATCTTAATAGAAAACAGATTTTCCAGAATATTTGTATTTTTCACTCGAATTTGGAAAGAAATCTTTTGCGAGTAAGTTTGTCTGTCCGAATACAATTTAATAAACTAATTACAAAATGAAGAAAATGTGAGGGAAAAATGTATGCAGGTATAATATTTGCTGTTGTTGTTACTTATGGCACTTGAACTAGCTCCCTGATGATACAACACCAGATTTAAGCCGAAAGGAGCTTCTCTTGTTTTTGAAGTAGCGACAACTAGGGCCAAGAGTACGACTAAGCTACACACTCACCACATTTGCTTGCACAGCCCCTTTTTACAAGGGGGCACAGTCACACATTGTTGCGTCAAGCAGGCCCGTCCAATCCAACTGGTCATACTTCTGAGGCTGACCAGGATGGGAAGGATATTGCGTCAAGCAAGCCAGCAAATCATTTAACATAATTTCCTTTTGTTTGGGTAGCATCAACCACTTTGTTGTTGTTCTAATAATACTTATCTACTTGTAACGTCTACTTAGAGAGAAGAATAAAATTGATTTACTAACGTCGTCTCCCAAGATTCAATACACATCTCACAGATAGCACACAGAAGAACAACCATGCCCAAACCGGGAACTCCCAGAACACGAGGAAGACGCGCTACCTCTGTGCCAAAAAGCCAACAGATTTAGAATTAAGATATATAGATTTAGTATCTAAATTGTAGACATACGACAGATTTGGAAACAGCTCCACCAAAGGGTTGTCCGTCTGTCAAGCAGTACTTTCATACGCATACAGATGAGATAATTCCAAACTACAATTATTTATATATATGAAATTTGGTAAGTGATTTTTTTTTTTGCTATCATCGTAACTTTGCATCATATTTTGGTTATAATATGTTGGAAAAAGTGTGTCCAAAATATACATTTGGTTTTTCTTACACTTGAGTGTTAATCAAATTCAGGCGATTAATCGCCGAAACATCAACGAAGATTTCATTCTAATAGGCTCTTTTGAATCTATTTTTCCGCAATGGCATACAGCTAACACTATACACAACTGCATTTATTAGAAAATTTGCGAGAAAGCTTTAGGAAGAATACCTCGCTTTTTTATTATCATGTCAGAACATTATATTGTTTTGGGAATTAGGTTTTTTGGCGTCATGAAAAATTCGTAGATGAAAAATAAACATTTTTACCTGTAGGCGAAAAATCAAAAAATTATTATCTGCACGAGCATCAGAAAAAATTAGCTTTTAATAGCGTTTTGCCATTGCATTTACAAAAGCCTGATTAACAAAAAATAAGTTATTTACTACAGCAAATAAAACTAAGAAAATTGCCATTTTGAGCCCGTGATTATAAGTAATGAAATAAATAGGAAATGCGATATTTTTTTAAACAATCAATGCGAGACAATTTTTTTTGAATCGTTTGCAATACTAAAGTGACTCATTCAATGAAACGATTAAAATGAATAAAAATATAATTTAATTCGCACGAGCACGTGGTGCTTGGCCGTTCAAGAAATCATGTTCTGACATAATATACTGAAATATGATTAGCAGATTTTATTTTAATATTTTAATTTTTTCCAAACCATATGTATTTAACAAGAAGCAAGTTTTTCCCGCTTTTCAGCATCGCTTTATAAAACGATAAATTGTTAATAGGCTTCGTTTTAATAGATTACAACTAAGCAATTATCATAATTTTAAGTGGCAATTAAAGCTATTGAATCGGATCAAAACTTTTATTTTTATCATTTTTGAAATAAATCAGACATAAACTTGTTATTCTCTTCAAATGAGTTTCCCCCGTCTGTACTTCTTTTTCCAACCTTGAAATTAATTCGCCAGTAATGATAATCACCATCCTTACCATGGAAGAAGAATAAGAGATTGTTTAATTGGGCTGTTATCACAATAACTGGTCTTTTGAAATAACTGCTCTTTTAATTCAAACTTGTCGATGAATAGAATCCTCATCGTTTCCTTCAATTCTTTCTTAACGGAAAAAAAGGAAAAATATCCTCTATTATTCGAATTATTAACTTAATCTTTACTTACTTTATTTTCTCATACTTACTTATTTTTATTCTTTATTTATAATAAAATTGAATCTGTGTGGGCCTTAATGAATACTGGAACTCTACTGACTAAATGGTTTAACTCCGAGATGATAGATCTTGACTCAGATATATTTTGGTGTGTGGAAATATGAGCCTCGAAGAGAATTTTCTGAATTGATAGTTATAATTGCAAATAATTAAAAATGGAATGAAATGTAGAGGTTTTTCTTCAATATCCACTGAAATATTATATTCAAAAATAAAATAATATAAAGATTAAAATGAAATCTGCTATGCATATTTGAATGTATCATGTCAGAACATCATTTCTTGAACGGCCAAGCACCACGTGCTCGTGCGAGTTCGATTATATTTTTATCCAAAACACTTTGTCTCGCATTAGTTGTTAAAGAAAATATCACATTTCCAATTTATTTCATTTCATATAATCGCGTGCTGAAAATTACATTTTTTCTAGGTTTTATTTGCTGTAGTCGTTAATTAATTTTTTTAAATCGGAGCTTTTGTAAATATGATGGCAATGCGTTATTAAGAGCTGATTTTTTGAGATGCTAGTGAAGATGATAAAATTTTTATTTTTCGCCTACGGTGCATTATCCTTATAATCATTTGATTTATTAAATAGAAGAGGCGGAAAGGATCAGGAAATAGCATATATATATA
>JAOUZG010035770.1:3010034-3021823 GCA_026289955.1 Argiope argentata
ACTTAAATGCCTCTTTAATCATTCCTTCTGAAATATCCATGATGCCGGCATCTATACTAAACAGCAACAAAAATTTTGCTATAACACTGAAATGCATCTTTAATCATTCCGGCTGAAATACCATTCGGGCTTGGATCTTTTTATATTAATTAAATTGTTGGTAGTATAATAAGTAGATTATGATTAAATTCTAGAGGTTAGAAAAAAGTCTTAATTAAGTATACTGTATTTTCATTCTAGTTTATCTTGCTAATATTTTTTAGTTAATTTTATCTATAAGGCTAAATTATTAAATTTTCCTTCTAGTTTTTTTAAATAATTTGAAAATTTCTTTCTATGTTTATATAACTGAATACCGTTTATTAGTCTATTAGTAGTTTTCTGTCTTATACAATTATATACATCTTGATGGTTTTGAGCGAAATTCATTACGCATATTCCTAAGCAAGTAGAAAGATTTACTTCACTGTTTAAAAGTTTTTACAGTTCCCTAAAGAGCATGAAATGGGGATTGAAAAGTTTCTCGCTTTTCTACCATAATTTCTATACTTCCATAAAACAAGTCAAAGGAAGAGATATTTTTGATAAAATCTTATTTTAGTGAGCTCCTACTTTGCAAAAAGGTGCCAACTGTGCCAAATCGCCAATTAAGATGCCTCTCAAGATAAACAAGACTGCGAAATAAGTGCAATTGGCCATCTTTTTAAATTAAATTTACTGATCCCGATAGCTTTATCTAGATTTTTTGTAACCTTTTTGAATAATATTTGATCAATCTCATTTGAATCCTGAAATAAATAATTTTTACAAACAGGGGAAGCTGTTCTGAACTTTAGACAGTAAAATTTGAGCATGAGATGCCCTCAACATCAGAAAAAAAAATGCTTAACGAAGTTTTTTTTTAACTTTAAAAAACATAATAAATTTCCAGAACTGCAGTACGAATCATTGAAATAATTTTGTTTTTTCCGAAAAGATTAAAAGAAATAGAATTTGAAAGAATAGAACATTAGAGAAGTCTTTGACACCTGAAAAAGGCACCGAGTAGAATTATTTATCTTAAAAAATATCCAAGGCCTGCTTTAGCAAGGGGAGCAAGAACTTGTATTTTGGCTAGTACATTGAACTCAAGGACTCTAAAGATAACAAATGGAGCTCAAGGTTTAAAAAAAGAACCAACTGTTCCTGAAAATTTTGCTACCAGAGACTTTTTCTTTATCACGTAAAAATATCGTGCTGTTTGGGTGAGGAGATTTTTTGTCCCCAAAATTAACGGGCAAGAAATACTTATACCAACTTTTTCACTACGTATTGCATTATTATTATTCATGCTTCTTTGAAAGCAAATGACTTTTTAAGATATTGGCCTGATTTTATCAGTATTGCTTCATTATTACGTATGCTTCTTTGACAGCAGATGCGATTTTAAAATACTAGCCTAATTTTATTAGTATTGCTTTATTATTAAGTATTTGAAATCATAAAATATTGGCCTGCTTTTATCAGTATTCCTTTATTATTATGTATGATTCTTTGACAGCAGGTACATTTTTTAAAGCTTCACCAACTTTTACCAGAATTGTTTTATTATTACGTATGCTTCTTTGACAGCAGGTACATTTTTAAAAGGTTCACCAGCTTTTACCAGAACTGTTTTATTATTACGTATGTTTCTTTGACAGCAGATGGGTTTTTAAAAGGTTGACGAACTATGACATCATAGCTGTTATTTTATCTCAAAATCGGTTGAGCCCCAAAATTTATATATATATATATATATATATATATATATATATATATATATATATATACAGAGAGAGGATAAGTCTATTGATTGTTTCACACCGGCTTAAATTGGTTAATGACTAAAATTAAATAAGATAAATAATGACGTAAAAATAATAATGTTCTCACAAGATAATTTGGAGTCTGCTATAGAACATTTCATTTCCTTTTTATTTAATTAATTAATTTATTTCGAAAAAAAAAAAGATTTTTGAGGAATAAATCTTTACTTCAAGTCATTTTTCAACTGAGTAGGGAGTTATTCAGGTCTTTGTATAAAAAGTTAATGGAAATTTTCAATGATGCAAACAATTTTCGTTTGACGCTATTTATGCTTCGAAATCTAGCCACCAAATTCTCCAATACAATATCCCAGTTAATATTTGTGTTCATAATAATTTTGAGAACATCAATTATCAAATTTATTGCAGTTTACGAAATTGATATGAAATCGCAAATTTACTCTTTTAGATAGAATTAAAATAAAGATTAAAATGAAATCTTCTTTGCCTATTTCAATCTATCATATCAGAACATAATTTCTTGAATGGCCAAGCACCACGTGCTCGTGCAAATTAAATTATATATTTATTCATTTTAAATTGTTTCATTGAATGAATCACTTTAGTATTGCAAACGATCCAAAAAAACTTTGTCTTTCATTTATTAATTAAAAAAATATCGCATTTCCTATTTATTTAATTTCAAAAAATCACGCGCTCAAAATGACATTTTTCTAGGTTTTATTTGCTGCAGTTAATTAACTTGTTTTTTTAAATCAGAGCTTTTGTAGATGCAATGGCAACTTGTTATTAAAAGCTGATTTTTTTAGATACTCCCGCCGATAAAAAAAATTATTTTTCGCCAACGGATTGCTTTATTTTTCTATGGGTTTTTTTTTTTCGCCAACGGAATTTTGTTGACTCGACAAACTTCATTCTTAAAATAACATCACGTTCTGACATGATAATAAAAAGTTATGAAATAAAGCAAACGATTTCAATAAAGCTCAAGAAGAGGTTTTTTAAGCTCTGTATTGAGAAAATTCGTGAACAGATTATTTTCATTAGAATCAATTACGGTAAGAATCTCAAAAGATAAATATTATGTTAAAGTTACCCTGTTCAATTGTCGCATTTAGCTTTAATAATTACATTAGGAAATTGTTTTATCACTAGGAGTATTTTCAAAATAATATAATAAAATTCTTTAACTGATTTTTCATTGTCGATTATTTTTAATTTTCAGTCATCAAAAAAAAAAAATTGTTGTAGAAGATTTAAAACTCAACAAGCGAAAAAAACTAAAAAATTCAACATTAAGGTTATTCAAAAAATTATTCTTTGGCATTTTTGGTTACTATATTGGCGACAATCGGCGATCGAGGAAAGATAAATTAGAATCCGCCATTTTTTTAACCACTTTTAAATTCAAAAAGTTAATTATTTAATAGCTTTTAATTCGCTTATGCATAATTATTTCTTTAATCTTTATCAAACTTTCAAAATTAATGAAACTTGCTTTATACCAATGTTTTTTTCTCCCGTTGTAATTTTAGGCATATTTTCACTTTGAAATTTATTCAGACCTGGAAAAAAACTAACATTGTTTTACATAAATGCAGAATTATTTTATTGAAACAATAAAAAATGTAAATTTCTTTGTTCTTTATATAATAGACTTGATGCTTGCTGAAAAATTAAAGAAAATTTTTTAATATTAAACTTAAAATGAAAATACTAAGAATAGAAAACTTAATACATACTTTTATAAAGTACTGATATTCACACCAAGTTCTGATATTACTTTAGAAGTAAATTTATATATCAAAAAGAAGAAAAAAAATGAATATCGAAAAAAGTAGGAAAAAATTATCTTACATAGATAATATAAGCAGCATTGAATAGAAGTCTATAAATAATTTAGAGATAAGGCATTTAAGAATATAGTTACAGAAGTTCTGATTAGAATGTGAGGATAAAAAAACAAAGAGTTAAAATTAGAATTTTATATGAAAAATAATCTATTATTTGTTCTGTTTATCTGTAGATAACCTTATTATCAAAGAAAAGAGGCCGCTTGTATGCGTGAACTATGGAACTTTCAACAATAATCAGAGCGAGGAAGATATATAGGTAATATTTGTGATCATAATATCTTTGATTATTTCAATCATCAAATTTATTGCAGTTCTCGAAATGGATGCGAAATCGCAAAAATATTCTTTTAGAATAGCAAGATAGAATTAAAACAAATATTAAAATGAAATCTGCTATGCCTATTTCAATGTATCATGTCAGAACCTAATTTCTTGAACGCCCAAGCACCGCATGCTCGTGCAAGTCAAATTATATTTTTATTCATTTTAATGGTTTCATCGAATGAGTCACTTTAGTATTGAAAACGATCCAAAAAAAACTTTGTCTCACCATTTATGGTTTCAAAAAAGATCGCATATCCTAACTTATTTCATTATATAACCGTTTGTCTTCAATAACTACCACGGCTAGCTTTTAACATTATTTATTTGTAGACATTTACTAAACATAAACACATACACAAACAGTTATATAACATAAGGGACAACATAACGAAACCATTTAAGACATTTACGAAAAACAAAAGACAATCCTCAATCGAGACGCTCTCTCTATGTTGGCTGGAGGTCGACTGGCTGCGGTGGCCTAGGTGGATACTGATCTAGGTGGCGCTGATGTTTCCTCTAGGTGACGTTGCCACAGTTCCGTTACATCCTCCCCATCTGACTTCTTCGTGGCCGACTCGGTAAGAAGTCAGGTGGCGGAAGTCTTGGTCGTCCTCTTTTTCTAAGAGGAGCTACTGGAGCTACCCGATCTGATTTTCGAAACTTATTTCGTTCTTGATAAGGTTTCAAGGCTGAAACATGATATTTACCGAGAATTTTGTCTGGTTCATTGGGATCGGCAATATCGTAAGTTGTTGGCGACCTTGCAGTCACTATCATATAAGAACCGTCCCGTTTAGGCATGAATTTGCAAGTTTTCTTCAATGAGCCTTTGCTAACAGGGTGGAGAGTAACCCAGACTTTGTCACCATGAACAAATTTTGGAGTATCTTTACGTTTCTTATCAGCATACCATTTTTGTTTATCTTGGTGTTTCTCAACTCTTTCTCGTACTTGTTGTGCCGTTCTTGCGAACCTTTTTAAATATGGTGTAATCTCAGGAACGAAGTTGTCATTTTCTATTACGGCTTTTATGTCGTGTTTGACATCATCTATAGCTCTTAGGTCACGTGCGAATTGGAGAAATGCAGCAGAGTGCCCAGTTGAATCGCTCTTGGCGGTATTCAATGCAAATCTAATCGTGGGCAGTTTTTCTTTCCATGCCTGGTGGTCATTGCCGACTAGTATTGTCAAATAAGGCTTGAGATCTCTGTTCTTTCTTTCAACAGGGTTTGATTGTGGATGGTAGACAGGGGTAAGACTTTGGTCTATGTGCAATATATAGCATAGCTGTTGACAGCACTTGTGAATTGTGGACCATTGTCACTGATAACTTTTCGAGGTATACCAAATCGAAGCGCGACTTCTTCCAACAGAGTCGTTGCACATTCTCTTGCAGTTGCTTCTTTTAGAGCAAAAAGTTCTACCCACTTCGTAGCACAATCTTGTACAATAAAAATCCATTTCTCACCAGTAGGTGCTTCTGGCAGAGGACCGAAAAGGTCAATAGAGAGAGTTTCGAATCGTTGGGCATAGATAGGAGTTTGAAGTAACCCCGATGGTGCCCTCAGCTCCATAGTGTCCTGCCATGGACGAATCATGATGCTCTTTCAGGATATTGGCTTTCATTTCTTGAGGCACTACCAATTGCGCTTCTTCTTCATCCGATTCAGGAGAGTATCGATATAATATCCCCTTGTTCATGATGTAGCCTCTTGCAGTCCAAGTTGTATGATCAACTTCTTTTGCTGGACTCTCGAATGTTTCTATTATCTTTCGCAGATCATCGTCTCTTAGTTGTGATTGACGCAAATCAGCCGGACTGGTGGTAGGAATTTCAATCGATATAGCGCAGATTTCACAAGACTCTGTACTTGGGTGTTCACAAATAGGACGGGATAAAAGGTCGGCAATGAAATTTAGTCGACCAGGAATATATTTCATTGTCAGGTTGTACGACTGAATTTGTAGAGCCCATCTGGCGAGTCTACCAGTAGGTGATTTCAGTGACATCAACCACTTCAGCGGTTGGTGGTCGGATGTTATTGTAATGGACTGGTTTTCCACGTATCCTCTAAATTTCTCAAGTGCCCAAACCACTGCTAATGCTTCTTTTTCTATCGTAGAATAGTTTTTCTCTGAAGAACTCAGCAGGCGACTAGCATATTCAATAGGATGTTCTTCATCTTTCTCTCCCTGGAGTAAAACTGCTCCGATGGCAAAACTATTTACATTCACATACAAGGAATATGCATTAAAACTAAAATAAGAAAACTTTTGGCGAGTTCTAACAAGGTCCAGCACAAAATTAATATCTAATCATATACAAAAACAGATGCACATCAAGAACAAGAACAAAATTTCAACACTTCTGGTTATATACTTTTGTCGTAACATACAATTATAAAAATTTTACTACATTATGTTCTTTAACTTTAAACAAAAGTGATAGAAAAAATTGAATATATTTGCAACTGAAACGTTAACAAGTAAAATTTAATACACAAAATAGAATCAATGTTTGAAAAGAAAAGAAAAAAAAATTATTGTAGTTGAATTTCAAAGTGGATCACATAAAAATGTTTAGTTTCATAGTTTAAAATGAATATCAATTGTATCTTTAAACAGATTGAAATAATACTAATAAACAAAATTAATTAATATCAAAAGTGGTACAATAGTAATTTAAATTGAAAGTGCTCAGGCAATTAAACTCTTAACTTAATACTCATCAAAATAATATTGCTTGTAAATTTTCGTTACAACCAGGAAATTGTTAATAACACAGTTACTAAAATATCGTTTACTAGAAATGATAACACAAAACATGTACTATTCTTTATTTTATAACTTTTAAAAGAATTCTCGAAATATTGTGCAAAATCAAAACAGGAAAAAATATTCACTGAGGCAAAAAAAAAATTGTTTGCGATTATATGAAACAGAGTAGAGTTCTCAAAAGGATTTCCGGCGTTATTAACCAATAAAGATAATAAAACAATTTTCACAGACAGCATGAGTCATATTTATTCATGAGCATATTCGAAAGTAGCAAAACAAAATAAAATAAAAAACAGTCTCATTCATAAAATGTGACACCAGCACATCTGCGTCTACGATTTTATTTTTTTTTTTTACTGAGAGGAGGGGAAAATAATTTCCGTTCTGAGAGTGAGAATCGAAACTCACATATTTAAATGTATCAATTTGTTCAACATATATCATATAAAATAGACACTTAGTGAAAAACTGTGGAGGATGTAATAATCAATTCAAAATACACACAAACAACAACAAAAAAAAATCAAATTTACAACTCTTGATTAAGAAAGCCGTTGCTTTTTCTAAAATGTTTTATGTAAATTATAATTACTTTTACTGTAATAAGTGAAAAGTATTTAAGAATCAAAATAAACAATAACATAAAAGATACTTATCAAACTCTTTTTGCGATGATTACCGGTATGTTAGCAGCATACGACAATATTCCAGAATATGGGAATCACTTTGACCGGTAGTCAATCTGAAAACAAAAATGAGCCGATCTCCAGCAACTGAACTTAAACTCGAGGTAAAAGCTTTTTAAAATCCAAATTGGGATTCCTAACATATTTCACTGGTCCAAAACGTTGGGCGTCAGAAATTATATAACCGTTTGTCTTCAATAACTACCACGGCTAGCTTTTAACATTATTTATTTGTAGACATTTACTAAACATAAACACATACACAAACAGTTATATAACATAAGGGACAGCATAACGAAACCAATTAAGACATTTACGAAAAACAAAAGACAATCCTCAATCGAGACGCTCTCTCTATGTTGGCTGGAGGTCGACTGGCTGCGGTGGCCTAGGTGGATACTGATCCAGGTGGCGCTGATGTTTCCTCTAGGTGACGTTGCCACAGTTCCGTTACAATTTCATATAATCACTTGCTCGAAATGACATTTTTCTCGGTTTTATTCGCTGTAGACATAAACTTTTTAAAAAATCAGAGCTTTTGTAAATACGATGGCTTTCGAATTTTTCGAAGTTTAATATAGGGTTAAAAAAAAATTTCATGCTGTAATATTATCAGAAGCTGTCATGGATTATATTTTTAGTCCTTTTAATTGTTTCATTGAATGAGTCACTTTAGTACTGCAAACGATCCAAAAAACTTTGTCATGCCATTTATTTTTTTAAAAAAATATCTCATTTCCTATTTATTTCATTTCATGTAATCGTGTGCTCAAAATGACATTTTTTAAGGTTTTATTTGCTGTAGTCATTAACTTATTTTTTAAATCAGAGCTTTTGTAAATGTCGCGCCAACGCGTTATTAAAATTTCAATTTTTCTCTTACAAATTTTATTATTTTTCGCCTACGGATATTTTTATTTTTCGCCAACGGATTTTTGGTGACGTCACGAATCTCATTCCGAAATAAATATCATGCTCTGACATTATAAGAAAATTCGATTCTAGGAATAAAATATTTAACAGCTGTTATTCGACCCCTTTGTATCGGGAAAAAATGAAATGTTGAAATATTTGTATAGTTAACTTTCATGGAATTTTTTTTAATAATTAATTTTCAAATCATTTTTTGCATTGCAGATCAATTCTTAATAGATTTAATTGAATGATTTATAAAATCACATAAATATATTAATTAGATAACAAATTTTAATTATGGTCTAATTTTTAATCTTTAATTTCGATTTCTTTTCGACAAGTGTGGACAATGAAGTACAAATTTAAAAACCAATATCGAGCAGAGGGACTTTTTTTAAATCAAAATTTATTTTAGATCTTTGATAAACTAATAATCAAGGTATAAAAATAATAAATTTTCTTTGTTAATAAGTGAATAAAATTTCAAACCTAAGCGTATCTGGAAGAGAATAAAAAATCTATTCAAAATTTCATGAGGAAACATCGATATTTTTCCATTAGCCGGGCGCAAGTGAAAAATTGACAACTAATGTAGAATTCAATCATATTTCTTGCAGCGATTTCAAAGCGAAAAGTCGCCAAATAACTTAGAATTCCGCCAAATTTCTTTGTCGATTTTTCGCTTGCGCCCGTCTACCGGAAAAGAACGAAAACATGAAACGAATCAAATTAAAGTACTTAAATTTAAAATCCATGTGAAAAATAATTTAAAACACAATGTTCAATACAAAAATCAATTAATCGATTTATTTTTTCCAAGAATTCTATTCTTCATTTGGAATGAAAAATTTGAAAGACCGTTTTTAAATACACGATAACAACTTTGATATTTTACATAAAATAAATATAACATAAATATAAATGTAGATTAAATGGGAGGAGATGCCAATTTCTTTATAATGCAAAGTAAATGATTTAAAGGAAAAGCAAACAACTTTTATGGATTGAAAAAGAGATTATCACCAACGGTCACTTATTCTGTAGCTTTTGTTATAAGTATTTAGCAGTAAAAGAGCACTGCAAACTTTTGATTACAAAAACGTTATTTCAAATCTGTTATTGTATCAAATGCATTCACTTTTTAGGATTTGTCGAGATAAATAAAGTTGAGGTTAAATAAAAGATTTGCGATAAAAGCTT
This sequence comes from Argiope argentata, assembly GCA_026289955.1. Classification (NCBI taxonomy): domain Eukaryota; kingdom Metazoa; phylum Arthropoda; class Arachnida; order Araneae; family Araneidae; genus Argiope; species Argiope argentata. The sequence continues at coordinate 3,019,605 of JAOUZG010035770.1, forward strand.
TTTTGTGTGAACTAATGCATAAATTTTAAACTCTATTGCAAAATTTGTTGAAATCGGAGATAAATAAATAGTGAATTTAAAATTTCATAGTAGGAGATCAAAACTAATAATTTACAGTTGGATTAGAAAGATTCATGCCTGATTGGTAATGTATATTATTTCTCTTTATTATTAAGAAATTAAACGGAAAATAATATTTTAGTAGATTTATTGCATATCAAACTCATTTTTTTTCATATTTATGAAAACTTAGAATCTTTGAAATTAAAATTGATCGAGAATATAGAAGTAAATGTAGGAAATAAGAGAAATAAATAAATAAAATATTTAATTAAATAAACAAACGAAATAAAATAAAAATTATAAAATTGTCAAAACTATGTGTTCGGTAAATGTCATAATATAAATTTGTCAACGGACATTTATTATGTAGTAATATTTATTCTGGTTTTATCTTCTTTTTCTGTTTTATCTGTTATTTTATGCTTTTCTTAAATTGTCATCAAATTGGATTTTTTTGAAGTATTATATTATTAAAGTTAAAGCAAACGATTTTTATTTTAATTAAAGCATTATTAGAAGTTAAAAGAAAACGATTTTTTTTTGTAAATATATTTTGTTAATTGTATTTCGATGAATTCTTGTATATACTGTTTTAGTGGAAGGAAAATAAAAGAAAACGATGGAATTCGGAAACGCTTGGAGTCTTGTCTTGAATTTTTAAAAATATAAGATGCTCTGCAAGCTACAGAAATTTATATATATATAGAATTTGAAGCTTAAGAAAACGGTTAGTTTTTTAGAAAGCATATTAAACTATGCATCTAAATAACGGAAAAGTTACAGAAGACTTCTACATTTGTTAATTTTATTCTTTTTTAGGGTTATTCTATTTATTATACCATGTTCTTTGTTTAACTAAAGCATAAAAATTTCCAAATTTTGGAAATAAAATCTTGTTAATATATCATAAACATTTCATTCTAATTATTAAAAAAATAATATTGACTTTTGATTTTTATGCAATTTTAATGCTTTCACATTTTTAAAAGTTACTGCCTCAAATGTTAAACTTTTAATGAATTTTCTTACGAAAAAATTCACCAATTAAAATCTGCTTCATATTTATTGTTCAGATTTGATGCATTACTTTTTCTCAATGTGCCCTGTAGTTTTTACGGAAGAGAATAAGTTGTCTATTGATTTAAAATTAATATACATTTGTTTCACTGCCTCACAATGCAAAAAACAAAATTATTTTTATAATTTCTCAATATTTAAAGAATGAATGAAAAAGATTAAAATGAAATCTGTTATGCATATTTCAATGCATCATGTCGGAACATCATTTCTTGAACGGCCAAGCATCACGCGCTCGTGCAACTTAAATTATATTTTTATTCCTTTTAATGGTTTCATTGAATGAGTCACTTTAGTATTGCAAACGATTAAAAAAAACTTTGTATCGCATTTATTGTTTAAAAAAATATCCCATTTCCTGTTTATTTTATTTTGTTTCATATAATCACGTGCTCAAAATGACATTTTTCTAGGATTTTTTTTTTGCTGTAATCATTAACTTATTTTTTTAAAAATCAGAGCTTTTGTAAAGTTAATGGCAACGCGTTATTAAAAGATGATTTTTTGAGATGCTCGTGCAGATAATAAAATTTCAATTTTTCGTCAACGGATTTTTGTTGCCGCCAGGAAACCTCATTCCCAAAACAATATCATAAACAATATCAGTTTATTTTTTAAATTCTGTTAGCTAAGTAGTACATTTCTCAAGCTGTTTAAGATTATTAAGGGAAATATATAATTAGCTTCTAAATGAAACGATGTTTGTTTTATATCTCTTTTTAGCGTTCCTTTCGACATTTTTTAAATGTAGATATGTAACTGGTATATTTGGTTTGTCCATACATGTTTTGTAAAATTTGTTCTTCTAGAGCATTTAAAAGTATCTATCTCGAAGATAGTTTAGCTCTTTATTTAGTACCAGTCACCATTTCCTTTATGTATGAGAGATTCACTAGTTGCAACCACTGTTGCGTTACAGTTTGTCTTTTTCATAATGTCACCTATCTACTCCTGTTACTGTTATTTTCGTTGTTACTTATGATGCTTGGCAGCTTGAAAAACTAAAAATGAGACTTTAAAAAGTATCATAACACACACACACACACACACACACACACACACACACACACACACACACA
>JAOUZG010035770.1:3028382-3039186 GCA_026289955.1 Argiope argentata
TAATCCTACTCTTGGCCTACTCTTGGCCCTAGTTCCTACTCTTGGCCTACTATAGAAACTATCCTACTCTTGGCCTTACCTATTTACTCTTAGGTAGAAGGTATTTATCTATTGCATAGCCCTCTTAGGTAGATAGGCATAGCCCCTTAGGTAGCCCTCTTAGGTAGATAGGCATAGCCCTCTTAGGTAGAGGCATTGCCCTCTTAGGTAGAGGGTATCTACCTATCTACTCTTAGGTTAGGTAGAGATCTACTCTTAGGTAGGGCTATCCTACTCTAAGAGTAAGATAGCCCTACCTATCCTACTCTTGGCCAACAATAGAAAATACTACTCTTGGCCCTACTATAGAAACAAGAGACTCTGATTAGGTTTAAATCGCTGATTACCTCAGCGAGCTTGTCCATGGCAAATGCCATATGAAACAACAAAAAAAAAATAATAATTTCAAGAGCTGAGTTCATTTTTCTCTGTTTGGGTCATTTTTTTCTTCCATGCTTTAATGGACGAACCACCACCGGTGTATAGGCACAATTGCAGCTTCAGCTCCTCCAACAGCGGCGAACACCTTAGTTCAGACAGAGTTCTCGTGCGAACTGGTCCTAAAAATAGGTGCTCTTCTACTAAGCCGAAGACGAAATATTCCGAGTTACTATTGTTCACATTTACCTCCGATTATGCGAGGGTGTTATCCAATACTAGAATATTTTAATGGCTTAATAATTTAATTATATTGTTATGAATTTTTTGTAAATTAGATGTAAATATTGTAAATATATGTAGATAGTCTAATTGTATAAAATTAATTGTAGCGAGAAAAGACCGTTTTGAGGAAATTTATAACAGTAATGAGGTTGCTAACGGTTTTTATTACAAGCATAATAAAATAAAGATTTGTTCTTAGAGAATATTCGAGGTTGTACTACAGTTGTTTGGAAAGAGTGAGAGCTTTCCACGGTTTCCCCGCCCATTTCAGTAGGACACGCACCTTAAAGATGGAGAGTTAGTTGAATTCGGAGGAGAAGCTACGTGGTTAGCTGAAATGGAAAAAGCGACTTTTCATTTGTTGCCATGCGAATCCATAGCCTCGCTGTTAATTGATATTAGCGAATTAAGTAGAGTTAATTCGCTGTAAATTTGTAGCTTGTGTGGCGCATATTAGATACGCTTTTTCATAGACAATAAAGTCTGCATCTTCGTATCGCTCTTGTGTCAGAATTATTATATTCGTAATAATATCATTGTTGAGTTTCAAAATAAAGGTTTAAAAAAATTACAGTCCCCTACTTTTTATTGAGATACAGACAAATGACATTAGAAAAAATTAGATATCATTCAAAAACTTTAGATACTTATTTGATATCATGTTACTTCTTTAAAATTTCTTAAATTTTTGTTTATTAAGATTCACTTACCAATTATTTAATAAAACTTAGGGTTTGGAAATGCATATCTCTGTTCAATATTTAACCACTTAACTGTTTTATTTTCTTTAATATTTAATTAGATGGCACCTATTTTAGGAATATTTTCTTATTTTGTTTCATATGAAAATCTCTTAAGTGCCTGACTTATCTATGTATTCGAAGTAATTTTCATGCTGAATTATAGTCATTATAAATGGTTTATTTTTAGCTTACAGCTATCAAAATTCAATAAATCGATACAAGTACGGCATACTGGGAAAATTTATTTTTAGCTTACAGCTATCAAAATTCAATAAATCGATACAAGTACGGCATACTGGGGAAACTGTTAAGCGGTTAAGGAATTAAACACAATTTCCCATTTTTTCCCGAAACAATGTATACATAAATACAATATTTTCTTTTCTCTATTCTCTCTGCTGCTTCAAAAATTCAAATATTAAAGAGGTATTAAAAATACTAATAACGAATGGATGTATGATAAAGTGTATTCATTTATTCTTGGTACATAAAAGGAAGTTTTTCTTTACCATTCTAAAAATTATTAATTTTCAGTGTCAAGCGAAGCTTCTTCTGCAAATATTATTACTTTTACTGTGAAAGACCAAACAATATTGCAGAATTTTGCGAAAAACACTCCAACATTTGTGGAAATACCAGTTCAAGATTGATGGTAAGTATATATATATAGTAGAAATGAAGCATTAAACGATAGAACAGCATACTTTAATTCTTGAACTGTATATCAAAAATAATTGGCAAAAAAAATTAAAAAACAAAAGTAGAGATAATAATAATACAATGAATCCGGCCTGAAGACTTTTTCAAGGGTCACCCTCAGGAAGGGATTCAAAAAGGGATTTTTTCTGTGAGAAATCTGACAATAAGTCAAAAATTGATTTCCCGTGACCCAAAAATCCCAAGAAAAAAAAGAATATCTTAATAAAAAGCAACCAGAAAAAATCACGCAAAACGAAACCAAAACAAACAAAATAAAACAAATAAAAAAAGTTTAAATATTAAGAAATCCAGGAAAAATGAAGTCTTGGAGATAATCAATACCACAGAAATACAAAAACATTAAAACACAAAATGTTAAAATCAAACGTAACAAAACAACATAGACTCAAAACAAAACTAAATATACCCGTATTAAATGCACACAAAACAAGCAAAAAAAGCAAACAATTTTTTTCACTAAAAGGTTTATAGAATCTAATTAGAATAAAAAAGAAAAACTCAAACCAATCAAATAACAGTCAACGAGAAAATCCGAATATATAGGACTCCAAATGGTCTGAAGCTTGTCGAAACCCATCAGTAGCATTTTACCTCGTCGAACGAAAGAAAAATCCGCCGCGTTTAAAACCGCATTACATTCAGAAAATCGTCTAAAAAGTACAATCAGCGCCATCTATTCACCTACGTTCCAAGAAAAAAAACTAGAAGTTTTTGTTTTCGTTTTGAAAATAAGTTAAACTCTCTCTTATTAAAGATTGTAAGTTGCAATAATTTTTGGGAAAATCGTTAGTGGCTAAGCTTTTAATGAGATTATTAGTTAAAAATTTTTTTGCCAATTTTGTTCATTTCATCTGTGTCCTAGTTGTAGCAGCATTGGCGCTCTCTAGACACAATGTTCTTTTAAATATTTCTATTTTTAGATATTACTGTTTGGGTAAATTTATATTTTTTGCTAATTGTTTTTCTATGATATATCAAAAATAATGGAAGTTTGGCGTTCACAGCTCGAAAATTTGAGAAATGGTCCTTACACCACTGACCATTTGATTTAACTTCCTTGATTATCATTTTATGGGGTATTTGAAGTCGAAGGTTTATGCCAACAAGCACATGTACTTTTCAGAAGGAAATTCAACTCTGCATTAAAGAATTTCACCCACATTTATGCAAAATGGTCTTTTAAAATTTCGACGAAAGATCGGGCATGTGCCAGCAAAGCTGTGAATTCGCCATTCGCCTTGTTTAAATTTTCAATATTCAATAAAATACTTTTTATTAATTCACTCAAGTTTAAGTAAATTTTTTTAAAAAATTTCCCCACACTAATAAGCTTAGGCTTAGCATTTTTTCGGCCGATTTTTTTAAACGATTCTGTTTATTTTCATGTATTTTATGTTTATTTTCATGTATGTGTTTGATGTATTTTAAATTAAACATTATTAAATAATCGTTTTTTTATTCATTTTGAATTACTTTCGAATTAAAATAATACAGAATTAAGAAAATTAAAAAAATTTAATTTCTATTGAGTTATCCCAACTGGTGTAGAAAAATCACACATTTTCCGTTGTCACAATTGGCTTTGAACCCTCAATTGGCGTTGAAAATTGAAGGCCAGTATAATTTTTAAAACAATTATTTATAGTAATTGCAATCGGCCAGACGAAATAGCCTCGTTGATATGGCGTTGGAGTCCCATTCCTTATGCTGCGGGTTCGAACACCATCGGGTGCACAGGGGTCCATACCCTCAGAAGCTACTGCTCCCCTCTTTCCGGGGTAAAAAGCGGACACGGCACCATCATCAACTAATACTTTAACTTAGAGATATACCATTTTTAACCAAAAAAATATGAACTTAATTATTTTACTAGGATAATTTCTTTAGCACGGCATGTTGATAAAAAAGCATTGTTGTTCTCGTGTTCCGCTTTTACAACGGAAGTAGCTCCTCAGTACGAAGTATTGCTGTAGCTTCCCAGGGTATGAACCCCTGAACACCGAGGACAGAAGTCTGACTTCTAGCTCACACTCAACACGTTTTGCGTGGCAGACTTCATTCATGCATTTCATTCATCATCAGATCGTAATTTAGATCTGGAACAGAGAACGACCACTTCTGACCTAGTACCCCCAGTGGTATTACTCTCGACATGGAGGACTTTATGACCACGAACCGATTTAACGTTCTCCATCCACCACAAACATGGTGAGCCTTCGGCTGGAAGATTCGAACGCGCAGCCCAAGGGAGGCGAATTCAACGCATATAAAAGAGGCCTTGAAGAATTAGTATTAAAAAAATAGTTAACATTAACCATTTCCATTCCAAAAAATTATTAGATGCAAAATTATTCACCTAATAAAAATATGTGTTTATTGCCATGAAAAATAAATATACATAATTCTTTTAAGTCGAATTTCTTTGAAAAATTAATATACATCTCTTAGCCATTATGTAGGCGTTTTAACGATTAAATTTGAAAAATAAATATATAAAACGTCAAAATGATGCACAGTCTTGAATGTCGAGTCAAAGGCGACATCGGACTGCAAAGGGTTAATAAAAATTAATGATCATTTTTTAAAGATTCATCCTCATAATAAATGGAACACATGATATCCGAGGATTCGATTTTGCATTATTTCTAAGTAAATAAAAATTTAAATATGCTATTTTCTTTTATTTTTACTCAATTTGTAGCAAATCTTTTTAATGTTATAATGAAATTCTAAATTATTTAATTCTTAAGGACTTTTGATTAATGACTTTTGTCAAGGTTTATGTTAAAATTTGTCTTTTCAAAACATAACTTTCTTCGCACATTCAGTTCATTTTTTTTAATTCATTGATATGTCAATTTTTGAGTGGCAGTTTTCTTTTCATAATTTCTTCAAAAAAAAACCATATAATGCTGAATGTGCTGCTACGATTAAATTAATCTAGAATTAGAAAGATGAATTCTGCCTTATAAACAGTTATTTACATTACTATAGACTAGAAACTAAAAATTAACGGATAAGTTTGATTTTTTTTAAATATCTAAAAATAATAACCTCTTAGAATATCTAAAAAAATATCTAAAATTCCATGAACAGTGTCTCGTACTTTACTCATGTCAATAAATTAAGGATAATGCAAGTCCAGGAAAAGAAAGAGTTGGGAGTAGAACAAATGTGACTTATTTGTAAAGCCTATCTATTAAACAATAGCCAAAGAGCTAAAAAATGCTATGTGTTTGATATCATTAATAAAATAGCGATTTTTGATCCTTGGAGCAAATCACCAAAAAAGACATATTTTTAAAAAAATCCAATATCACATGGTTGGTACGATGGTCAGTGCATAGTATGTCTCCCAGACGATGCAATACAGTGCGTACAATGCCTAGATATGCTGAGTATCAAATTATCTATCTGGTCTTGGAGAATATTACACCACTCATCAAGCAAGGGTCTCCAAAATTGCGGAAGACATGGAGGAGGTAGTTGATGGGCTGCAACTCGTCGGTCAAGCATACCCAACATATGCTCTATTGGATTCAAGTTCGATGAGAATGCTGGCCAGTTCATACGGTCGATATCCTTCGATCGAAGGTATGCGTTTACAATGCTTGCATGTTAAGGTCGGCGTTGTCATCCTTAAACAAGAATTCTTTACCTATGGCGACCAGAAATAAGCGTACATGTTATTGCAGAATGACGTCCTTATAGATTTGGCCTTTCATAGTTCCAATTTGAAAAGGTAGGTCAGTTCTGCAACCCAGAATAGTTCCTCCACAAACGATCAATCCTGCACCACCGGAAGGGTGTCTTTCAATGATGTTCTCTTGATGGTAACAGGTACTTAGCCTTCTCTATATGAAAATTCGGCCAGAATCAGACTAGAAGCTAAACCTGGACTCGGCGGAAAACATCACACAAGCCTGTTATTTTGGTTTCCACAGTGTATACTCTCTATTCCAGGCTAACCGCAGGCCACAACAAGCTGCAATAAGTGAAACACATCTGACAATTCTACGAGCATATAAAACAATCTGACTCAAGCTTCTGTACACGGTCTGTCTCGAAAATGTCGTACCAGTAATTGAAGAGAGCTGAAGAGATAGGTCTGATACTGTGCTCCAACTATTTCTTTTGGCAGTAACTGCCAAATATGGGTCCTCATTCGGCATTATAACTCGGGGGGGGGGAACGACCTGAGTATAGCGTCTTCTGGCATTACTAGACTGGAGATGACACTCAGGGTGATTCCAAGTTCCTCGGATACTTCTAACTGTGTACGCCCACAATCCCACAATCCAGAGGATACGCCCATAATCCAGACGGTCAATAATTCTACCATGAAAAATATTAGCCAAATACATTCTTTCTGTCATAAGTATGGGGTTATTGTACTTAAAGGCTTATAAAGTGCTAGCGAACAAATTTACCTCTCTGCATTTATTCCTCATATATCCCTCTCCTACACTATCGTTGTCATCTGGTGGCTTCCTGCAATTTGCATATGATGTTTGAAGATTTGTGTAGTCATTTCACGGGAGATATATATTTTAGAGTTTGATTTCCGCGTGACTCTGAATTATCCTTAATTTTTGCACATGAGTGTATCTAAGTATTGTATTTTTTTTTAATTTTGTAGCATTTTTCAAAGCATATTGTTCTGCAAAGTATTTCAGATAAATATTTTACTACTGCTGTAGAATCGGCTGATCGTCTGAGCGATAAAAATAAGGTTGAACGAATTAATTATATTTAATAGCTTTCAACCTCATTTTTATTTATGAGGTAATTTTATAGCTTTATTTTCATTAAAACTAGATTTTCATCTATTCCAATAATATGATAATTGCCCAAATATTAGCCAATTTATTATTTAATTAAATATTTTATTTATATCACTACTCCAGGTAGTATTATGTTAAGTTGATTCTATTGTAAATAAATAGACCTAAACACAATTTTAACTCATAATTATTCTCATTTATGTTCATCGTATTACCCAAGCTGAAACTGGGTATAAGGAATGTTTAGATTTATATTGAGATATCAATGAAATTATTCCTCAATATATATTGAGATATCAATCAAATAATTCCTCGCTTTATATTGAGATATCAATCAAATTATTCCTCAATTTATATTGAGATATCAATGAAATTATTTAGGTAGAATAGCATGGAAACAATGCAAAATAGCTATTTTTAACTTTCAAAAATAATTTTAACGAAAACGTTTAATATTTTTCCTAGGAAAGAGCTTAGGAGAATTTTTGAAAAGCGTAATTTTCATTTCTTTTTAACATTTGTATTTCTGTATTAATTTCCTCATTTTATTACCTGCTCATTTTAAGCATGTTTATCCACTGAAATAATTGAAATAATACCTCTCGTAGATTAAATATTGGTCATCGTCAATCAATGGCCGTTGCTTATCGTCAGTTGATAAATAAGTACATTCTTTATCAATTTCTGAAGGGGAATTTACTTCCCCATCAGAAATTGATAAACTTCTTAATGATATTTAAGCCGCTATTTTTTTCCTTTAAAGAAATCTATTTAGCTCTATGTTTAAAATAAAATTCACTGACAATAAAAGCAGATCTGCTTCGTATACTTGATATGGAAAAAGTCTTAGGGTAAGTCAACTCAGACTCTCCGACTCACCCGTAAGCACAAGGATTTAAAACGTAATACTGAATGATCGAATCACCGCAGCAGCAACACTAGCAATAGTTATGGTTGAGTTTTAAGGGTCATCACCGGCCACGGTACAACCCTTCCCGTAGAGTGTACGTCCGTCATTGGTGAGAGGAACCTAACTGCCACCTGTTAGTGTACCCTGCAGGATGACGAGATCCAACCACCATGCCAGAAGCATTTCATCCTCGTTTCAAGGTCCCTCTCCGGTAGAGATAAAGTATTGAGGTATTAGATGAATACCTTTAAGAAATATTAAATATTTTGGATTCTGAGATTGCTATAAAGAAGAATGTGGCTGCTCTATTATAATCTCCCAATCTATCTAGAGAGGAATATTTGGTTTCTCTATTACCGTTTCACAATGGGGAGAATTTGGCTCCTCTTTTTCAGATTCACAATTTATATTGCTGTAGAGCAGAATTTGGCTCCTCTTTTTCAATTTCACAATCTATATTGCTGTAGAGCAGAATTTGGCTCTTCTATTGCAGTTTCACAATCTATATTGCTGGAGAGCAGAATTTGGCTCCTCTATTGCAGTTTGACAATCTATATTGCTGTAGAGCAGAATTTGGCTCCTCTTTTTCAGTTTCACAATCTATATTGCTGTAGAGCAGAATTTGGCTCCTCTTTTTCAGTTTCACAATCTATATTGCTGTAGAGCAGAATGTGGCTCCTCTATTGCAGTTTCACAATCTGTACTGCTATAGAGAAAAATTTGGTATCTCGATTGCAATTTTACAATCTATACTGCTATAGAGAAGAATTTGGCTCCGTTATAACAATCTGACAGAGAGAATTTGACACAACATGATTTCTTTTCTTCGTCTATTTAGTTTTGTAAGAAATGTGCATATGAAAAATGTTAATAGTCCGAATTTTATTTTTATTTATTTCATTTCAGATTCCTCAAGTAGGCTATTTTACAGAAAATTATTCGCTTCGCATGATTGATACTCTAAATAAATTATATTTCCAAAATAGATTTACTGAAAATACTTTCCAAAACTGGACTTGGAAAATGTTTGATGAGTCCAAGTAAGTATTGATTTTAATTTAGTTCAAATTCCTTTATTAATTTCAAAAAAAATAACACAATTTTATTTACCTTTGTTTTTTTTCATATGATTGAAAAAACATTTTGTGATCAGTTTTTTGTTTATTTTCTAATGTGCCTTGAAAATTGATTTTTTTAAAAAATTTTATATGAATTTGTAAGATGATAAACTAAAATTAAAGGATTTAAGTATCAATTAATTGATTAAAGTGTGATTTCTATACTTAGCATCATTTGATCGTAAAATGTGAAAAATATTTGATATAAGATATGCAGTATGTATGAAACTTAAATTTAAATTAGACGCTAAATGGTAGAAAGTAATAAAAATATACGCTTTTTTAGCGTACCAATAAAAATATACTTTAAAAACAGTTTTTAATTAATTTCCTTTTGAATTAGTACAATTTCTTTTCAAAAAATGGGCTTTGTAAATATCAGTGCAAAATCATACCAACTTTCTTTCTCTGTATATGAACTATTTAGAGAATTCAAATATTTTAATTTGTGGAAATTAATACAGACCCATAAATGTAGAATATCTCTCTGAACTATTTTGTTCTGAACTAATTTGTAGGATACTCTCTGAACCATTTAATTCTGTAATTCAAAGCGAGAATTGCAAAAGTATAGATCATTTCCCAAGGGACGATGATTTCAATTGATACAGCATTCCAGATCAACGCTATCTATCGTGCTTTCGTAACAACGACACAATTAATATTCAGGCAAAGGCCTTCTAATCTCCCTGTGGTAGTTTCGCGCTCGATAACTACACGGTAAGATGTTTTCGGTCACATAATGCTTTTTTTAACATCCTCCTAGAGGGAATAATCTAACTTTCTGTTTGTTTATTATCTCCGTGTTTTATTCTGTAGCAATTGAAGGTCGCGGTACGAACCTGCGACGTTTGGGCCAGAAGCCGAGTAATATACCAATCGAGCAAAAGGGACCCTTCAGCTCGAAGGATATTATCTGACTTATAAGGCTGACGCTACAGTACTCCCCCACCAGTGAGTCGGACGAGAGAGGAACGATTTTGAAAGCGCCAAGCATATGTTGGTGCGTCGAGTTAGCAACGGCTTTGGTGTGTTGAGTAAAAGACGGCTTTGGTGCGTTGAGTTAGCGACGGCTTTGTTGGCTGGTAGATGGCGCCACCACTTTGCGGAAGGTTGCGTTATCAAGGTCACCTATGTTGCTAGCGAAGGTCGCGGTACGAACCTGCTACGTTTGGGCCAGAAGCCGAGTAATATACCAATCGAGCAAAAGGGACCCTTCAGCTCGAAGGATATTATCTGGCTTATAAGGATGACGCTACAGTACTCCCCCACCAGTGAGTCGGACGAGAGATGAACGATTTTGAAAGCGCCAAGCATATTGCGAGCATGCGAATTCGTTGGTGCGTCGAGTAAAAGACGGCTTTGATGTGTTGAGTTAGCGACGGCTTTGTTTGCTGGTAGATGGTGCCACGACTGTTGCGGAAGGTTGTGTTGTCAAGGTCACCAATGTAACGATTTGAAGGTCACGGTACGAACCTGCGATGTTTGGGCTTGTAGCCGAGTAATATACCAATCAAGCAAAAGGGACCCTTCAGCTCGAAGGATATTATCTGACTTATAAGGGAGACGCTACAAATCCATTTAATATCCCCATGTAAATACTACCCATTGTAAGTTTTTCCCTTTAACTATAAATAAATTCTTTTATTTTGATTAAAGCAGTTCCGTCATCCTTCGTTTGCATTAATTTAATATTAGTTTTCAAACTGAACCCCTAAATATTATTTTTAAAAAACTTCTAGATACCTCGCCATTAAAACCCCCGTATCTGAAGAGTCTAATATATATATATATATATATATATATATATATATATATATATATATA
>JAOUZG010035770.1:3042314-3057869 GCA_026289955.1 Argiope argentata
GTGGATGACACTTGATATTAATATAGTTTTATTAAATATTAATTCATTTATTTTTATTCATTAATTAAATTCTAACTTTCCTAACAAAAATCATCATTTCTCCACCACCAAATAAGTAAAGAATTCCATTTATTTTTCCTCGCGCTAATCAGGTTAGGCTTAGCAAATTTTCTACCGATTATGGTGTTGTTCTTATATAGTGTGAGTGTATAGCATATAGTGTGACCGATTTTAGCGATTTTAGTGCGATTTTAGTGTTAGCACTAAACATTGTTTATTTATAGATTTTTCGAATTCGTTTTGAAGAACCTCCGAATTAAAATAAAACTACAGAAATTAAAAATTTCTACACTGTACTGCGTAACTGCAATTGGCGTAGAAAATTCACGCATTTACGTTGCCTTAATTGACGTTGAAAATTCAAGCATGTGCAGTGTGTTCTTATTTATTTTCAACGGATACAGACCTGATTTTTTTAACGGGCAATAATTTTTTAATGAATTATTTATATAAATTTTAATTATTTGATAAAAAGTAACTAAAATATTTTTTTTCTTTTTTGATGTTAGGAGGAATTGACTTCGAGAAAATAATATCACTTGCTTTTAATCATTTATCTTTAAGCAGAATATTGGTGATGAGGTTACAATCACTTTCAAATTTTTTACCGCTCGGTTTCTTATATATTCATATTTTAGAGAGTAAAATTGATTTATCTTACAGCCGTTTTTGCAACTTTTGTTTGGGAAAGAGTCCGACTGATTTAAGAAATCCGGCAATATTTTAGTATCATAGATTCATTTGTTTTTGCTTTAACATCTGAAATGCTTCAAAAAAATAATATCCATTATTCCAATAAATTTTAAAAAATGGCATTTATGTAAAAAAAAAATTAAATTGATTATCAAACAAACAAGTCGATCACAGTGTAATTGGACTTTTAATACTAAGTGAAAAAGAAAATTTTATAAAAAAAAGATTAAAATGAAATCTGAGACGCATATCTCAGTGTATCATGTCAGAACATTATTTCTTGAACGGCCAAGCACCACGTGCTCGTGCAAGTTAAATTATATTTTTAGTCATTTTAATGGTTTCACTGAAACCATTAAAATGACTAAATGTATTGCAAAAGATCATAAAAATTTTTGTCTTGCATTTAGTGTTTTAAAAAATATCACATTTCCTATTTATATCCTTTCATGTAATCACGTGCTCAAAATGACACTTTTCTAGGTTTTATTGGCTGTAGTCATCAGCCTATTTTTTTAATCAGAGCTTTTGTAAATACAATGGCAACGCGTTATTAAAAGCTGATTTTTTTTGAGATGCTCGTGAGATAACAAAATTTTTATACTTCAAATGCGGATTTTTTTTATTTTTTGACTACGGGTTTTTGTTGACAAAATAAAACCTCATTCCTAAAACAATATCATATTCTGACATGATAATAATATGTAATTTTTAGGAAGAAGAGTACCTGTTGTCTGCACCCTATCTAACTGACTGTGCCGACTATGAAACCTTGTGGAAAATGAATAACAGAACGGGGCCCCGCTCGCAAGAAGTAGCTATCAAATATTAAAATTTATTTTGTAAATTAAATCTGCAAGACATTCAGGATTTAATTTATTTCTTTATAGGGGTGTTTCGATGAGTGCGAAGCAGCAGCCTTTGGTGAATTCATCCCCAACGACACAGAAATGTTGATGATACCATTCTCAAAACGGACAAGCTACAGTAAAGTTTTTTTCTAACTTTTATTCTTTCTTATGCTACACTATGTAAGCAGAGTAAGACATTAGTGATGCTGGCTTCCAGATACAGGGGTCGCGCATCATCCTCGTGATCTGGGTGTCCCGGGTTCGAGTTCAGGGCCGGAAATGGTTGTTCTGTGTTCTATATTTGAGGATTGTGAATGTGCACCCCATTCCTGTAAAAAGGGCCTATGCTAGCGAATGTGTTGTTTGTCGTTAAAGTCGTAATCTTGGCCCTATTTGGAGATACTTCAAAAAAGAGATGCTTAGTTCGGGTTAAATTCGCTGAGACATCAGTGGGCTTGTCCATGGAAAGTGCCATTAATAATAACAACAACAGATATGAGTGATATTTGGAAGTAAAGATATGTTGTTTCGGTTTCTTGTTATGGATGGAGAGATGGATGAATCAACATGTCTTGGTTGGCGTCACAAATGGCGATGAAATTTGAACGCTCAAATGCGGTGTTGCTAAATGATGACACACTAAGGAATTGCGACGTTTCTGTTAATGCGATTTATTTTACTGAGATAGGGCATGAAGTACCCCGGTACCAACTACAGGCAAATTCAAGTTCCTACTCGCCAGGTCATGACCCGAAAAATTTCAAAAGGAAACAACCGTAGAAAGAATGTTCGCCAACTTGGCTCGTTGTTAGAAAAGCACTGAAAATTTCTAATGGCATTTGCCATGAGCAAGCTCTCTGATGCAAACATCGGAGGCGTGTTTCTTGGTTGTTGTTTTTTTAAGTATCGCCAACTAGATCCAAGTGTACGCCTCAGCAACTCATGCATCACATTCGCTTGTGGAACCCCTTTTTCCAGAGGAGCACATTCACACATCTCACAAGTAGAATAGAAGAATAACAACCATGTCTGAAGCTGGATTCAAACTCAGGAAACCCAAATCACTGGGACGCTGGAAGACCAAATCACTGGAATGACATAGGCTTATTGTCGTTGTTGTTTCTAATGGCACTTACCATGGACACACTGACTGATGCAAAAGCTGAAGGTGTGTTTCTGGGGTTTTTTAATATCACCAACTAGAGCCAAAAGTGCGTCGTAGCAACTCAATTATCACATTCGCTTTCACCGCCCCTTTTTACAAGGGGGGCACATTCACACTTCTCACAGATAAAACAGATGGAAAACAACCATGCCCGAACCAGGACTCAAATCTAGAGTCCAGATTACGATGAAGACGCTCTACCCCTAAAGATAGTTCTTATCAGAAAGTAATCAAAGTAGAAACATGCTAAAAATGCGCTTTTGGGCTAAAATAATGAATGTAAAATTGAGCTTTAATCAGATTTGCTAATTTTAATTCTGGACTCAATTGAGATTTAATTCTGGGATCAAGATCGAGAAATCTGAATAAAACGTAAGACAAGAGTAATTTAGATTTGGGTGGTCTCACAAAATCCTGTATACCTGACAACATTGACGATGCGCCTTTCATTTTTGAATTATCATGTGAAATGTACGATTTATAACAGGGATGCATAACCTACGTAACCTTTGAAGTTGGCCGCGAATATTGTCTTGTTTTATTAACAAGTCTTGATTTAGTCTTAAATTAGTCTTGTTTTATTAACAAGACTAATTTAAAAGGAAATGAAGCTTTTTCAAATAAACAGGGGGGGATCTGATACGAAAACGATTCTACATCAGAATAAATAATTTACAGTTGTTCATCATGTTATTATTTTTATTACGCGGCATTTCAGTTTTCTCCCTTCAGGGCGACATGCGAGTACGAGTTTTCACATTGGAGAAGCTCGCGGAGGTGAAAAATTTCCGCACATGAAAATGCAGCATGAGGATCAAATTCAAATCTTGTGTAAAGCATCTGATGATAGGTTTTCAGATTTTAAAAAGTTCCAAAAAAATTATGTATTTTCTTCTCCATTTTTGTTGATGTAAATCTAGTGGATGAGAGTGTGCAGTTAGCCTTAATTGATTTACAGAGTTCCGATTTTTTCAAAAAGGAGTTCAAAGGTAAACACTTAAACAAAATAGAGCTGCAAGTGCAATTTTTTTTAGCAACGCTTGTATCTTTGAGTAAACTTTCTGACTAATGAATTTAAATAAATCAAAAGTAAGAAATAGAATAGCAGATTAGAACCTTTCTTCTGTTGTACGCATTTCTCCAACCAGTCTTCAGTCCTACGTAAAATCAATAATTTCAAATCTTCAGTCCCAATTATCTCATTAACTTTTACTAATTTTGATTATTAATTTTCCCCAAAAATTTAAATTGTGTTCTCTGTATAGTTACCAAAAAGTTTTCCTCTGTTATTCTATTTCAAGTTTGCCACTATTTTAGCAGTAATCTTTTTTTTTAATTTAAAGTATTTTAATCATATTTTTGATGTTTGTGTTTTATTAATTTATTTATTGCATAATGTGTGCATGAGTAATATAAGTAAAATAATAATTTTAATTCATGCGCATTGCCACAAAAAAAGTGTTTTAACGTTTATAACTTGGTTTAACATTCACGTGACGCTTTGGCTCTCGACATGATCTTTTTTCTTATTTCGGCCCCTCATCCTAAAAAGGTTGTGCATCCCTAATTTATAATGTTGTAAATGCAAGTCTTACATATACACAATAAAAACAGACTGCAAAAACAGATATTGTAAAGCACAGCAACAGTAAATCGCAGCGTGCTAGATACAACGTTAGCAGCAAACGTACACACAGCTCACTAATCCGCTAGTCCAGCGAGATGCTTCTCTTCCGAGAGGGGAAAAACTAACTGACTGACTCGAGTGGTTAGATTCTTGGGGCACCTAGCCCCGGGAGGGGCTTATACCCGGTCATGACGAGAGTGCTTCCTCGTGACGTTCATCTACATTCGTGGTCAGCTTCGAAGTGGACTGAAGTTCTGCTGGAGGAATATTTATAGTTGCAGTTGGAGAGTACGGGTGAGTGAGGTGGCGAGAAACAGGACTGGCTATGATTGGTTATTTAGGGGTGATGGGCGTGGAGTTATGCACCTAGACTTAGAGCTGACATTAGACTATGACATTAGACTTAGAGCTGTTGGATTAGCATTAGTGTTTCGAATTTAAGATTTTAGTTTTAAGTTATGAGGGGAAAAAAGTTATGTTAGGTTAATTTGGAATACAAATAAAATTAAAGTAAGACGTTTCTGGGTCGACTGATTTTAGGGTTCAGCGTATATCTGGGGATATTTATGATGGCTTCATTTTTACTTTTTTCTAAGTCTTCAAAAAATTTTACAGCGAGTTTTTTAAATAAATGTTTTCAAGGGGGGATATTCTAAAGCAAGGTACATGTTATTGCTAGGATATACCATTGCATTTTACAGATGTTTCTGAGAAATCTAGTCTGCAATCTTTCAACTAAAATTAGATTGGATTTAGGGGCATAACCCCACACTGGGCAAGCATAAGTTATTACTGGACGCAAATAGGCGGTGTAAATAAGTATTGACTCCCTTATACAGCCGAGGAAGCGCGTGCACCGAATCACGCGAAACTTCTCAAAACAACGCGCTCGCAATCCAGCGGCTACTAGACTATTCCTTTCACCAAACCAATCAAGTTGGCGCGAGGCTCCTCGCCAAACGTCGTCATCTTTGGCGAGTTTTCGTGCCGCTCGCTCGCTTGCAACAATGTAAAAGGTTCAATCCTCATCCTTATTGTAATCAAGTGGCAACAGATAGGCTACCACAAAGCTTTCCATTCTATAGGAAATAACCAAAAATAATTAAAAGCAATTAAAATGCAAAAACTGAGGGCCAGCAGCCTATTCTTTTGATATAATTTCTTTTTTTTCACCACAGTAAACCGTAAATGCGGAATACTCTGGTGCATTCGAATTCGCTTCCTGGGTTCGAGTCCAGGTTCCAGCATGGTTGTTGTTCATGTGTTCTATCTGTGAGATGTATAAATATGTCTTCCTGTAAAAAAGGGCCTGTGCAAACGAATATGAAGCGTGAGTACCTAAGACGTACTCTTGGCTCTAGTTGATGCTATTTAAAACAATAAACGTACCCTCGGATTAAAATCAGTGATTACATTAGGCTCGCTCGTCCATGGCAAGTGCCATTTGAAACAACAACATAATAATAGGTAATATTAAAACACAAAGTCACCATATTAAGAGCACACTGCAGCTAATGTTACAAATCCATTAATCGAAAGTATCGAGATTTTTTTTAAAGATCAGTATTTTACCAATTATAAAAAATGGTATATCGAAATAAACTTTAACAGATGGAATAGTTAACAAATGGAAATTCGTCAAAACGTTCAAAGAAATGATGTTGAAATATAAGAAAATTAATGAACTCATTTTTATGCTAAACAAGATTATTTCATTTCTATTCAGGCTCTAAATCTATGAAAAAGTATCCAGAAAAAGAAGAACAGTTTAAGGAATGCAAAAAGACCTGCAAACAAAGTTGTGTGTAAGTATTGAAGTTTTAATAACGCTATTAAATTTTTAGCATGTAAGGCCCAGCATTTCATTTATAAAAACTGAATTCGTTTCATGAATTTTGATTCTTAAGGTATGTGCCTACCCTAAAATACACGTTTTCATGAAAATTATTGAAATTTTCTTTACGTGCTCATTTTATAACCCATACATTTAAGATTCCAAAACTGTTTCATTTTTGTTCTTACGTTAATTAGAAGCAAAGCAACAGCCTAATTAATAAACCGGAAATTGACTTTTTGCAGCCGAAAGTGGGAATTTAAAGGGACGCAAAAATGTAAACAAAACATTTACGCGATTATTTTGTAACTTTTAAGCGGTAAAAATGTCAAAATCATGGCAACGGAGAGGCCATATGTCACTAAATGGCTGTGTTTCTGCTATATCCATAGATATTGGAAAAAGTTTGGATTTAGAAGTGATGACGCAATACTGCAGAATGTGTGAACAAAAAAATTTAGCGACCATGAATGCTCTAACTACAAAGGGTCATCAGGCAATATGGAAGCTGTTTAGGCATACAGAATTTTTGAACGTTCAGTATTGAAACAACATTTGCAATACGCTGAATATTTTGGTGATGGTGACTGTAAGGCTTTTTTTTAAAGTGAAAGATGCCTATGGAAAAGACAGTGTTACAAAACTTGAATGTATAGGACATGTTCAGAAAAGAGTAGGATCAAGACTGAGAAAACTAAAAAAGAAAATCATAGGACTCGGCGGAAAAGGAAAATTAACGGATAAATTCATTGATACACTTCAAAATTACTATGGAATTGCCATCCGCAGTAATGTTGGAGATATTGCAAAAATGCAATCTGCTGTCATAGCAGCTTTCTTTCACTGCTGTTCTAGCAATAGAAATTTGAAGCATGGGCAGTGTCCAGAAGGGCGTGACAGATGGTGTCAATATCAGCAAGCTATAAGCAATAGCAAAAAATATTCAGAAAAGTCACCAGGTCTTCCTAGTTCTGTCATGAAAGCTGCTAAATCCACGTATTTAGAACTCTGTGACAAAGAATTATTTAAAAAGTGCTTGCATGGTATGACACAGAACAATAATGAAAGTTTTAACAACGTCTTGTGGTCAATTTTACCTAAAGAACATTTTGCGGAGAAGGAAACTTTGTTTTTAAGGGCTTATATGGCAGCAATATTATTTAATTCTGGATATAAAGGACTATTGCCTATTAAACATTTGACAATTCTAATTAATCCTCTGACTTTAAAACTCTATATGGGAATCGCTGATGAACGCATTAAAAATCAAAGCATCAATCATTGCCCTCCACTAAATTGACTAGAAAAAAGCTTAAAGCTAAAAAAAATCAAAGTTAGTTAAAAATGAGGTTAAAGAGGGCTTAACATACAAATATGGTGAATTTTGAGGATAAAAAAACAGTAAAAAAGTTTTTATGGTGCAATAAAATTTTTAAATGTGTTTTCTGGAAAACTGCGTTTTTCAATATTTTGTTTTACGCTAAATATCACCAACAAAATTCTTTTTAAGATTTTGAAACGAAATTTTGAGAAAATGTTTAAATATGCATTATCTGTGTTATGAACTAAAACCTAATCTCTATTTTCATTTTTAAAAATTTCATTGCTTTTTTTGTAATAAAAACATGTCTTTTTTTTCTTAAAAAAATGAGTTTTGACACAAAATTTCAAATATTTCAAAAACTTTTCAAAATATTGCAAAGATTTTAGTTCATAACACATATAAGGGTATTATTTATGTCGTGTATAAATATTATTGAGCTATATAAATTAGAATTTTTGGTAGCAACTTTACCGTAAGTGCAATTTTTCTCTAAAATTTGACTCAAAATTACCAATATTTCCCAAATTAATGATATTTTTTTAAATTACATTTAGATTCAAAGTTTTATGACCCATTTTAAAGTAAAACATCTTTTGTTTCTGGAAAATTTAAATTTTTCAAAAAAAAAGTCTCCGAAGGTAGGCACATATTAAAAAGAAGACAAACATTAATATTAATAAAGAATTTCTTTCCGCATAAAATGCCTTCTCGACTTTAGTTTAATTATAATTAAATCCCGTTCTAAAGAAATACTCGGACTATTTTGGGACAGACCTCGTAATTTTGAACCACGGTCAGAAGACGAGGATGACACCCTAACCGGCACTCTCTTCTCTATAGTGTGGAAGTGCGGTTGGCCCTGACGAATTTAACGTGTAACAGACACCCCTTACACGACGATTTTTCAGTGGAATCGGATTTCAAACCTGAAACCCTTCGGCTCATGAGACGAGACCTTACCGCCATGCCACCGCGACCTGTAATGCTTCAAAATATCCGCGAATTGCAGAAATACAAAATCAAGTGCAAATTAAACAAGTAACATAAAAAACATTTTTTTAAATCAATTCCTGCTTAGGTATGCAAAGAAATTTTTTATTTTATTTACTATTTATTAAATAATTACAATTGTTGTTCTCGCGTTCCTCTTTACAAGGCAGGTGGGGTTCAGTAGCTTCTCAAGGTTTGGACCTCTCAGCACCCGAGGGTAGAAGTCTCACTTCTACCTCACAGACGTCACAAACATTTTTTGATGGGTGGACTGCATTCATGCATTTCATTCATTCCTCCGCAGACCGTAATTTAGATCTTGAACAAAGAACTATCCCCTCAGACCCAGTACCTCCAGTGGTGTTACTCTCAACATGGAGGATTTAGTATCCAAGACAGATTTAACTTGCACCAGCCGTCACACACATGGATAATCTTTGGCTGGCGGGTTCAAACTCGCAACCCTAAGGATGCGAACCCAACACCCTACCAACCAGGCTATTTCGGCCTAATAATTACAATTACTATAAATATTTGATCAAAAAATTATACTAGCGTTGAATTTTCAGCGCCAATTGAGGCCTCAAAAAATGCACAAATTTTCTACGCCAGTTAGGTTAACACAATACAGATTAGAAATTTTTTACTTTCTTTATTCTGTATCATTTTCATTCGAAAGTACTTCAAAATGAATTTGAAGAATCGATTTATTAACAATGTTTAATTTTAAATGCATCAAACATTTAGAAAATAAACAAAATCGTTTGAATTAATAGACCGAAAACATGTTAAGTCAAACCTAATTAGCACGGGAAAAAATAAACGGAATTTGTTACTTATCTAGCTGAGGGGAAATAAAGATTTTTGGCCAAAAAATTAGTTTTTAATTGGTTAATAAAAAATTCGTTTCGTTAAGACACGAGAAAGAATTTAATAGAGAGAAAAAACGGAAAAACTGTGAAGAAAAAAGTAGTAAAAATGACACTTTTCCAACTTTCTCGCCAACAATCTTCAATAAGACACCAGTTTGTTTTACTCTCACGCTAATTAGGTTAGGCTTAACACGTTTTCGACCGATTATTTCAAACGATTCCGTTTATTCTCTTAGTGTTAGATGCATTTAAAATCATACATTGTAATTCATAAATTTTTAGGGTTCATTTCGAAGTACTTATGAATTAAAATAAAACAGAATAAAGGAAATTAAAAATTTCTAATTTGTATAGCGTTACCCCAACTGGAGTAGAAAATTCATGCACGTGCTGTGTGTTGCAATTGTTGACAACAGTATTTTTATTTTAATTAAAGATTTAAAAATTATGTGTATAATACTACTGTAGCTATCTCAATCTCAATTGATAAATAAAATAGACTTGACTTGATTTTTAAGAAATTTGGACTCGATTTCATATTTTGCTGTATTTCGGGTACACACTGTAAATAAATTGTTTTTAGGTTAATTCTGAGCTTTTCAGTACGTTCGAAGACGAGGGTAAAAGCTATATAGTAAAGATATATTTTTGATAAGAAGAAGAGAGTGATTGCTTCCAAATTCCCAACATGGAGTCAGTAGTACTATTAAATTACTAATTTGTATTAAATACTAATTTGGATAAATCCATCCTCCTTAGTGGTGACCCGGACGTGATAGAATTTCGTTTTGGCTATTCTTTTTCCTATTAACATGACGACAGCTAAAACCGCAACGTTAGTAATCCCGCCATTCATAAAGACTGATCATGCACTTTGGTTTCATATGCTCGACTCCACTTTTGAATTGGTTTCTCCTAAAGCCATTATTGGAAGCAAAAATTTGTGAAATTTTGTCGAACTGGGAACTAAATAAATTCAAAGAAAGTGAAGGACTGAATGTATATTAATATGATAATAATAAAACGAAAAAAAACTAGACAGATAGAATTGCACGATTTTTATCTATAGTGTAGACAACTATTAAATCTCAAAATACAACTATTATCTGATTGTCTGTCGATCTAGATTTTCAGAAAAATATGAACAGGATAAATCAAAAGCGCACAGGCTTACATATATCAAATTTGATATGAGATTTTTCAATTAAAAGTGTAGCTATGTATCAGATTTTTGTATCAATCGGTTGGAAAAATACATTTATTAAACATTGCTATTTATAAAACAAGAAGGTCGGCTTTCTGGCACAGAGGTAGCGCGTCTTCCTTGAGTTCTGGGAGTTCCGGTTTCCGGAAAGGTTGTTCTGTCTGTGAGATGGGTGACTGTGCCCTCCTGTAAAAAGGGGGCTTTGAAAGCGAATGTGACGAGTTTGTAGCTAAAGTAGTACTCTTGGCCCTAGTTGGCGCTACTTCAAACAAGAGATGTATACCTCCGGCTTAAAATCTGCTGATGTATCAAAGGGGCTTGTCCATGGCAAGTGCCATAAATAACAACAACAATTCAACAAGAATCAGATGCTATATTTTTTAACGCTGAAGAATAACACGACAAATCATGCCAAAAGTTAATATACAAGTGTAGTTCTGTATCAAATTTTTGTGTCAATCGATTAGAAAAATGTGTCTAAAGCAAAAATTTAATATCTTTGAATATCGTTAACCGCGTCACAAGGATTAATCATCGATTTATTCAACAATAATCTGATGACAGATTTTGTTAACACCACAGGTTAACTCGCCAAATCGGGCCAAAAGTTAATATACAATTGTAGTTCTGTATCAAATTTATATGTCAATCGATTGGAAAAAATGTGTCTAAAGCAAAAATTTAATATTTTTGGATATCGTTAATCACGTCCCAAGGAATAATCATCTATATATTCAGCAAGAATCAGATGACAAATTTTATTCACTCCAAAGATTATCATGCCTAAGGTTAATATTTTGCAACTTTTTACATCAAGCCATGCAAGGCGTTTTGTTTAGCTTTTAGTTTAGTTACATTAACGTCTCATTTTAAAGCAACACTAATGCAGTTTTGGGACTTAGATTGTACTTTTGAACCATAATAAGATAATAAGACCGAAACTTTAGTTAGCACCCTCATCCCAAGCTTCCACGCCATACCTGCGAGAGGAATTTTGCTCTCGGCTGATTGAGTGTACACGAGGTCCACTTTTCCCGGTGAAATCTGGTCTCAAATCTGAAACCTACCAGTACAGAAGCCGAAACTTTTTGTACCATCCTTCTGGGGCCCCGCAAACTATCATGTGTAATGAAACTTTTATTGGAAATTATTTTTATTTTTTTCAAAAAATTGGAAATATTTTTATTATTTTTGGAAATATTTTTATTTATTTTGAGGAAACCATTCCTACTTCTATTACTACTACTACTACTACTACTACTACTACTACTACTACTACTATTATTATTATTATGAAATTATCATATACCGCTTTTGCATCTATGCGTTTACTGCTTAAAAGCAATTCTTCTGTATTTGCTTTCCATACCCATACAATCGGTCTCACCAAATTTTCATCATAATATTCGCCAAGATCTATTTTCCTGGATTGAAGGAAAGGGTACAATACTTAGTTAAAGTATGTATGGTTTTGTCAACGATTGATAAAATTTCCAAAAATAGACTTTATTTTAAATTTATATAAGATGTTTATTCATAGATTTAAAGAAAAAGAAAAATAATTTCGCAGTTCATTTATGATTTCAAGATTTTGATTTTTTCTAAAATAAAGAACATTAATTTTGAAAGGAAATATTAATTTTATTTTTTTATCATGTCAGAACATGATGTTGTTTTGTTGATGAGGTTTTTGGCGTCAACAAAAATCTGTGGGCGAAAAATAAAAATTTTGCTGTCCGTACGAACATTTTAAAAAATCAGCTTTTAATAATGCGTTGACATTACATTTACAAAAGCTCTGATTTAAAAAAAAATAAGCTAATGACTACAGCAAGTAAAACCTAGAAAAATGTCATTTTGAGAACATGATTATGTGAAATGAAATAAATAGGAAATGGGATATTTTTTTAAAAAACAATCAATGCGAGAAAACGTTTTTTTTTTTGATCGTTTGCAATACTAAAGTGACTCATTCAATGAAACCATTAAAATGAATAAAAATATAATTTAACTTGCACGAGCACGTGGTGCTTGTTCGTTCAAGAAATGATGTTCGTAGATGATATATTGAAATATGCATAGCAGATTTCATTTTAATCTTTTTTTTTTCATTTTTAATTTCTTTTAGCAATCTCAAGTACAGCTACTCGATGTCCGAAAGGATTTTTGAATACTCTCAGGTAATTTCAACCTTATTCATGCAATATTAATTATAACTCTTCTTATAACAATTGATAATCCAAAATAGTTTTATTATTTCATCTATTCAAAAGTTACTTTAGTTTTTGAAAAGTAATTTTTTTCATTTTATTTTACAGTGGGAAGAATACCAGTTAGGCGGCTACACAAGGTAAGCTCTGTAGAACTTACAATACATATAATTTAAAGTTAGTATATTGTCTTAAAACATTCATTATTTCACTATGGATGCTTCATTCATCGTTTTCGTAAATCATCACAGGATAACATTAACAAAAAAATGAATAAAACTCTTTTTTTCACAGAGAAATAAAACATTAATAAATATAAAATGTTTTTAAAAACAAGTTTTTATTAGGCTTTCAAGAAGCAGAATTTTTTTTAAATAAAATTTAGAAGCATTAAAAAAGGTCATAAAACAAATAGATTAATCATTCATGGATGAATTTCTTAAAATTTTAATAATACTCATTGGATATTTTTACATCCATTGAATTTTTTAAGAATTTTTTTTGTTTGATATTCATATGATAATTATGGAATTATTATCACTGTTTCGTCTTTTCGTATTTCAGATTTTATATCTTTTAAAAATAATATTAGTAGTTCTTAAAAACATTTCATTATTAATTTTAAGTTTAAACTTTTTATAATCCATTATTCTAAATATTAAAGCCTCTGAACATAAATTTTGCTCTTGAATGGTTAGGATCGAAATCGCAACATTAGGGTTTGTAGCATTAAATGAAAGTAATAACTCGTGTCCGATAGATGTTACCTGGCTTATGAGTCTCTCACCATAGGCTTTCCCACCAGTGAATCGATGGAGGAGACGAACGATAAAAAGAAGAGCGTGTGTGAGTTGGTGCTACTGATGATGATATTTGGTTATGTTAGCTCTTGTTTCTAATGCACCTGGCGACTTTGGCTGCGGAAGGTAAAAAAACCACCCCAACTGTACGAAGATTGTCCAGGTTTTCCCTGAGCGCTGTATGAAACTCCAATAGTTGAACAGCCATAGAGGAGTATCCCTGCTCTTTATGTCCTTATGTACGAAAGTTGTTTATATCACGTCCGGGGCACCAATTTGCCTGAGTGGCTAGGACATAAATCTCAACTTTAGGGTTTGTAGCTGAGTAAACTTAGCCACTAGATAAAAGTAATTACTCGTGACCAGTGGATATTATCTGGTTTATTAGGATTTTACCGCGATTTCACCTTAAAATTTACTACCATTTGCCACTAATTACTTGGAAGAAATTTTTACATTTACTTCATCTATTAGATAACTATGATTCCTGATAAAGCATTTTATGATACTTAGCAATCTTTCGACAAATTACATAGCACCTGCTGGAAGACGATTTTTAGTATGACACTCAGGCTATTTCAAGATAGTGTCCACTTCATTTGTGGTGATTGCTATACATATAAGACAGTAAACATCCCTCGGCCCAAAGTGCACTTTTGGCCCAACGGATATGTTACTCGGCTACTAACCATAAGATTGGGAGTTCGGGCCTAGCGCTATCCGCTAATCACCCTACAAAATGGTAACCCGGTCTACCGACCTTGGATAAACGCAACCTTCGCACATAGCTTCGTTCAACTGCTGTGTCGCCCTCTATCGGCGACTCAAAGCTTTAGATGCGCATTAAATACGACAGTTGTTAACATCACCACCGACACTTCACATAAGTATCGTTCGCCAAAACTCACTGGGGAGATATTCTGTGGTGATTGCTATGCATATAAGCCAGTAATATCCCTCGGACCGAAGTGCACTTTTGGCCCAACGAATATGTTACTCGGCTACTAACCATAAGATTGGGAGTTCGGGCCTGGCGCTATCCGCTAATCACCCTACACATTCTTAAAATTAAAGCAAAATATGGAGCAAGATAAATATCATAAATTGAGCCATAAATATTATATTTTCGCATTGCAAGATGATTTTGCATGGTGACTCATTTATGAACAAAATCTAGATATTTGCTTTTAATCATAAATTTTAGTATAAACTGCTAAGTCCGACTTACTAAACAAAATTTATAGATGCTTAACAAATAATATTTCATTCAAAACGATTTCTTTCCATTTTTAGGGAACTCTGCTTTGTTCTAAGTCATTTTGAATTTTTTGCAACTGTGAACTCTATTTGTGGTCTTTTTTTCCTTCATTATTTTTTTTATGTTTCTTTCTGTTTTTAATGTTTTATTTTTACTTTCTTTCTTCTTTTTCCGGTTGTCTTTTCCCCCTTTCTATCATTTTCCTTTTAATTTTTTTCATTTCCTCATTTTCTTTTTTTTTCTCACTCCTTCTTCTTTTTACCCTTTTTGTATCCAATATTTATTGTCTAATATCATAGTTTCCTTATTTTGAAGGTTTAATTTTTTTGTCGGAAAAATTCTAATTTTTATTTAAAGTAAATATTAACGAGATGTTTATTAATATAATTCTGTAGTTGGCATAAATCCTAGTGTAAATGAAGAACTTTGAGCCAAACGCTCAGTTTAACTCAAAGACAGTCAACAGAATGAAATTCCGCTGTCTAATAAAGTTTTTATTTACTAAACGAATATACCATTATCAACCTTTAGTTCGATATGCCTTTATCATACCAGAATGTCCTTTAGTTCGGCCTTTATCATACCAGAACAACCTTCAGTTCGAATATTCCTTTATCGTGCCAGAACAAGATTAAATTCGAATATGCAGTTATTATGCCAGAAGAAG
>JAOUZG010035770.1:3057879-3073101 GCA_026289955.1 Argiope argentata
ATTCGAATATGCAATTATTATACCAGGAGAATCTTCAATTCGAATATCTCTTTATCATACCAGAACAACCTTCGAATGTGTCTTTATCATGTCAGAACAAGATTCATTTCGAATATGCAGTTATTATGCCAGAACAAGATTCAATTCAAATATGTAATTATTATACCAGTAGAATCTTCGTTACCTCTTCTTGCAGCTGTGCGTCGTCATCAAAACTTCGCGAAATTTGTGGAAAACTCAAAGAAAGTTCCGTTATTGTGAACTTTCGATTTTCACGGACTTTAGCATCGACTTTTTCGACAAGTTCGGCAGTCACTATGCTGGGTCTCCCACTTCGATCTTCGTCGTGAACATTGGTTCGGCCATTTTTAAATCTTATGACCCACTCCACCTTCAGTGATAATGTTGTCCCCATACACTTCACAAAGCTGCCGATAGATTTCTATCGGTTTACAGTTTTTTGCAGTCAGAAACCTTATTACTGCACGCACCTCGCGGGATTTTCAATTAACGCAGACATTTCAAACCGTCACAATATCTGAACAGAGCACAGCACGAACCTCTCACTAGCACGGCTAGATGTCGACTGAGCTGCGCAACGCTCTGCCCCCAAGATGGCCGCGCTAGCCCCACCTTTAGTGGACACAGACGAAAACGTAATCTACTTTCTGGATAGCCCTCGTATATGTCGCAGTTTCATAAATAAGTCTGTGTTTCTATGTATGCATTTGCATATGTTTCTGTTTTCGGTATTATCTTTGTTTTTTCTTTATGTCAATTAGTAGTCAAGTTATGGGGGCCGGGATGGCCTGGTTGGTAGAGCGTTGGACTCGTACTCCTTAGGTTACGAGTTCAAAACTCACCGGCCAAGATTCCCCGAGCGTATGGTGCTCGTAAATCTGTCGTGGTCGCAAAGTCCTTCATGTCGAGAGTAATACCACTGGGGGTACAGGCTCAGAGGTGATCGTTCTCTGTTCCAGGTCTAAATTACGGTCTGAGATGTATGAATGAATTTACATGAATGAAGTCCGCCCCCTAAAAAGGGTTGTGACGTGTGTGTAGCTAAGTCGTACTCTTGGACCTAGATGGTGCTACGTGTAAAACAAAGAGACGCATTTCTTAGGTTTATAATCTGCTGATCGTATCAGCGGAGGCTTATCCGCGGCAAGTGCCATTAATCACAACGCTCACAACAACAGTCAAATTATAGCGATCGATTGGTAAATAAGTGCTGCTTATATGGATTTAAAAATTTTAAATGCATTTTCTGAGGCAACAATTTTTTTCAAAATTCTACTGTAAGAGTATTATCATATCACAATGAAATTTATAATTAGTTCTCGTTATGTTATGTAGATGGTAATGAATAATGGATTCGATATGGAACACTTTAGAAGTGAATTTATGATTGCTTGATGCAAATATTGTTGAAAAAAATTCCAAAATTTCATAGATAGTTTACGCACAAAAATTTTGTCTCTGAATATAATTTTGAGATAAAAGTTAGTTACACTCTAAGATATGTTATATATGCAATGTTAGAAAAAAATGAAAAATAACAATTTTTTTCTCTTCAACAATACTAATTTTTATAATAATTGCTAAAATTTAGCATCAAAATATGCTTTTACTTTAAATGCTGCGTGTTTTTAAAATAATTTCACTTCTATTCATTTCTATTTCATTTTATCATTACATTTATACAAAAACATATTTATTTATTTGATAAATCCCTTCCACATTTAGTTGGATATTTTAAATTCACAAAAATTCTTTTATAAATACCAACTGACTAATGGTTTTAATTTTTCTTATGTTTTATTTTCAATACAAATGATAGAGATTTCACACATTCAAAAAACATTTTATAAAACACATTATTTAAATAAATTCTTCTTCGCTATCTTATAATAAAAATTTATAATTGTTTCAATAATTGCTTTGGTTTTTAATTCTAATATACTTCTCTTCTAGCGTTTTAATCGCTATCAATTTGTTTGTGTTCAGTCCTCAAGTTATAGTGATGAATCAGATACCTATCTATGATGTAAGTATGCATAATATCTTTTGTATATTGAATGGCGTTTGATTATTTCGTCTAATAAAATTGCCTTTTCGCCTGAAAATTAAACTGGATTTTCAGTTAGTAAATCTGTAAATATAATGTGTTCCCAAGTTGCCCAGAAGTTTAGACCCCATTCAATAGAAATAACATTCAAATTTTAAATTTTGTCAATACACACTTCCAATAAATGCAACTTGAATCATAATTTTTCTCAAATGTGCACCATATAGTTGGAAAAAATTTAATATATACCATGGAATTTTCGAATGAAAATTGCTTTATTAAATCATAAGATTATCCATACATGGTATAAAATTTAGTCCTCTAAAAGCATCTGTATGTTGGAACCACAAAAACTCGAGAAATAATTAACGGATATTGGAGATATTTATACCATTTTGTAAAGCATATATTGGGGAAGGTTTTAGTACATTAAAATCGTATCAAAATAAAAAAAAAGTTTTATAATTGCGATTTTAACTTTGCTTTTATTCGTGCGTGTGCAAAAAGCAAGAGCTGTGGTATGCATATGCAATACATTTCTTTGTTTACGTCTAATTTTAAACAGCGATTTAAATCTCATTATGCTCAAAAGAAGGAAATCCGATCTTGGCTGGGATAAATTAAATGCCAAAAAGCTTCATTTGTTGCAATATAAGAAAAACGGAAAAGGAAAGAAACGTTCGGTTAGCGAGTACCAGAGAAATAATGTCCATTTTTAGAGACAGATATTCTATTGATGAGCGAAATAACCGTCTTTCTTGAAATCGGACAGCAACTGAATTGCGAAGACAGATTGAATCTGCTGAGGAGCGAAATGATCGCCTGTATTTTGCCTACAGACATATCATATTTTTTAATACTATGCCACGGGCAACGCCATGCAGGTCCTGCCAGTTCATATATAAAAAGACATTGTTATCTTCCTAAAAAGTAGGACTATACCTTATACGTGTTAAGCATGGCTAAATAATGTGGTTTATCACATTTTGAACTCGAATTTAATATGATGTAGTTTCTTTTAAACTGTTGGTTTTAGTGAATCTTTGTTAACAATGTACAAATGATGTTTTGATGTGCATTAAGTAAATATTTCACGTACTTAAATATGAAATTTTAATGCTTCAATAAATCTGTTCCTGTGGCTGTACTGACTTTGTGAATACTTTATCGATATTAATAATAACGTTTTAAAAGAAATAATGAGAATGGTATTTTAATGAAATAGTTACTCTATCATAATTATATACAGCAGAAATGTAACATATCACACTTTTATGCATGAAACCGACTTTCAACTACTTAACAACTTAGCTCATTTTGTTTTGAATTTTACTGAATTATTGCTATTTTACATTCAAAGAAACGTAATCATACTATCTGTTGATATGTTATTTAATAGCAAGCAAAAAACTACAAAATGTGTTTTTATCATGTCAGAACATGATGTTGTTTTTGGGATGAGGTTTTTAGCGTCAACAAAATTCCGTAGGCGAAAAATAAAAATGCTATTGTCTGCACGAGCATCTCAAAAAAATCAAATTTTTATAACGTGTTTTCATTGAATTTACAAAAACTCTGATTTTAAAAAACAAGTTAATGAATACAGCAAATAAAACCTAGAGAAGTGTCATTTTGAGCACGCGATTATATGAAATGAAATAAATAGGAAATATGATATTTTTTTAAACAATAAATATGAGACAAAGATTTTTATGATCGTTTGCGATATCAAAGTGACTCACTCAATGAAACGATTAAAATGATTAAAAATATAATTTAACTCGCACGAGCACGTGGTGCTTGGCCGTTCAAGAAATGATGCTCTTACATGATACATTGAAATATGCACAGCAGATTTCATTTTTATATTTTCCTATTATTATTTTGGAATAAAACCCATTAAAATGTCTTCAAAGTCATGTAGGCAGTAAATTAGTAAATAAAGCAACTCATTTACTAATTATCATTATTTATTGATTGATTGATGTGTCTTCTCTTACCATCTTAGTTCCTTTTCATGGAATCTTCCTGTGTAAATCGCTAACGCAATTTTTACCGAATTTTATCCATCAATATATTAAAAATACCCATTTTCTTATGCTAATATAAATTTTTAATGAAAATATATCACGTAAATATTTGGTCCAACTTTTAGGAGGAGGCCATCTTCAGCAACGTTGGAGGCTTGATTGGATGTTGGCTGGGTATCTCCGTGTGGGCCTGCGCGGGAATAATGGAGAGCACCATCTGGGCTATTGTGGGGGTGTTCCCGTTGCTAAGCAGACGCTTTGAATGGTACATCAAAGCTGGAAACTACAAAACCGACAATCGTCGCCCGGCTACAGTCCAAATTTACTAACTTCTTTACTTAATTTCATGAAATCCAATGCAATGCTCATTGTAACATTAAATATGTTCTACAATTATTGCACATTTTCATCGCACGATCTTCAAAACTTTAAAAAATCTTTTAATCCCATGCAAACACAAAATGCTGTATGAAGCTTTTAATCCAATATTTAGTCACAATAAAATAAAATAACCATCCTTCGTTAATGAAATATCATTTGGCTATACTCTGCATTTCATTTTCTTAATTTTATATGTGTGTATGTCTACATCTAGGTGTGTGTTATTAATAGTTTTGTATTTGAAGCAGAAGACAGATTTCGTGGCTGAAATCAGGCAGAAGACCTGTTGAATTTTTAAGTTCGTTTTATTCCATCTCATGAGACGCGTATTTTATACAAGCAGCTTGAACACAAAAATTTTATGAAGGTAAAAAAAAGCAGGAAATTATTTGTCCCTGCTCTTATATACCGTGAGATTTTCGTAAATCTGACGAATTTTGATAGGAATTCTCACACGTGTAGACCTTGAAAAGAAAAACGTAGGAATTATTTAGAAGAATATGTTTATCAGTGATTCTATTACTTCACTCTGCACATGGAACTGAATGACGAAGTATTTTTACAAAACTTTAGCTGATTTAATTAAATAGAAAAAATGGAATGGGATCATGGGAGAAAATGCCGCGCACAGAGGAAGTACTCGTGACACTCAAACCCTTCTTTTCTATCTGAAAACCCTTTTTCTTTTTTGCCTTCTTTACTTTACTTTCTACAACCCTCCCTCCTTTTTTTTCCTTTCTTATTCTTTTTTTCTTCCTTGCCCAAACTTTATTTTGGGCCGGCATAAACTAAAAATCCATACAGCATAATCAACTTGAAGGCATACTAAAGATAATCCTAACACCCATTTCTTATATTTTTGATTGATTTCAAAAGTTTGACAGCTAGACAGATAGTGATTTAAGTTTTTAACACCAATTGGGGTAACGAAGATTGGTTTAAAAAATAATTTCCTTCATTATGTTTTATTTTAATTCAAAAGTACTTCCGAATGAATCCGAAAAAAAAACGATTGTTTTCGAAAAACAATGTTTAATTTCAAATGCATCAAACACTAAGAAAATAAAAAGAATAGTTTAGTGCATAAATCCTTTCAAGAATAAAATAAACACATTAAGAGCTCTTCATAAAGAATTTATGTATGAAAAAGAATTTTTATCTTTAAGAATAGCAATAAAACAACTTTATATCAAAACACAATCAATAGAAACATTAAAAAATGAAATATCAAATAAAAATGAAAAATGTTTTTCACATCCAATTGGAAGAATAAGTTTTAAATCGGTATAAGCTGCATAAAAGCAATTATTTTCTTTCTTTCTTTTTTAAACTTCCTTTTTTCTAACAATATATAAATTAAAAGCAACTGACTTCGCGTATTTCTTTTTCAATAAATCAAAATTTATTACTTCCTGCAATCTTACTCAGTTAGGAGTGGGGGGGAATGAAGATATTTGGCGGGAAAGTAAGAAAAGTGTCGTTTCAACTATTTTCCTAGCAGTTTTTTAATTTTTTCTCTCCATAAGAACCAGCCTCGTGTCTTAACGAAAATATCAAAAAAATAAATCAGCCGAATCGTTCTGGCCGTTCTCTAGTTTTGCGTTTAGCAACGCATTTCGCGATTTATTTTTATTTATATAGATTTAGGTTTTGATAGCAACGTAATTTGAATTATTATATTAAAGCTCGATTATTTCTAATCGTAACATATCAAAAAATTTAAATTTTATAATTATTACAATTTTTACACTTCCAAAAATTTTATTTCATAGTTATAAACCAATATTTTTCTGATTATTTTGATTTGACTCTTACAAATCAATCAAATAAAATCATGACTTTAAGGGGCAGCATATTTAATCCTGTTTAATTAAAAATCAATTATCCTCAAACTAGAAACATTTTTTTCTTCTAAAAACACTTTTCACACTTCATATTCTTTCAAAATTGTTTCTACTGGAAACAAAAACTAATTGTGAAAACTTGACTTATCAGACTGTAAATGTATAAATTTTTGAATTAATTTGTTAATTAAATATTTCAAAAAATAAAAAAAAATGGTTTCCACCTTTTTCGTAAAAGATAAGGAAAATAAGATTTTTTTTTTATTATTATCATGTCAGAACATGATATTGTTTTGGGAATGAGGTTTTCTGCCGTCAACAAAAATCCGTAGAAGAAAAATAAAAATTTTATTGTTTGCACGAGCATCTCAAAAAATAAGCTTTTAATAACATGATGCCACCGCGTTTACTAAAGCTCTGATTTTTTAAAAAAATAAGTGAATGACTACAGCTAATAACACCTGGAAAAATGTCATTTTAAAATCGTGATTAGATGAAATGAAATAAATAGGAAATGTGATATTTTTTTTAAAAATTAATAAAAAAGAATCGTTTAATATATAAATCCTTTTAAGAATAGCATTAAAACATTAAGGGCTCTTAATGTCGCATTTATAAAAAAAAAGAATTTTTATCTATAAGAACAACAAAAAAACTTTATATCAGAACACAATCAATAGCAATATTAAAAAATAAAACACCATCGAATAAAAACGAAGAAAATGATATTCACGTCCGTTGAGAAGAATGTTTTTAATCAGTATAATCAGCTGTATAAAAGCAACTATTTTCTTTCTTTTTTAAACACCCCGTTATCTATGAATGAAAACCAACTGACTTCGCGTATTTCTTTCTAAACAAATCATAATTTATTACTTCCTGCTATCTCACTCAGTTGGTGTGGGGGAAGGAAATGAAGATTTTTGGCGGGGAAGTAAGAAAAGTGTCGTTTTAACTATTCACCACGCAGTTTTTTAATTTTTCTCTCCATAAGAACCATCCTCGTGTCTTAACGAAAATATTAAAATAAAAATTGGCCGAATCGGTCGAGCCGCTCTCCAGTTTTGCGTTTAGCAACGCCTTTCGAGCTGCATTTTTATTATAATAGATTTCGGAAGCACTTGCCCTAAAGAGAGGGAGTTCTAATAGCAATTTGATACCCAAATTTTTCCAGAACAATTTCCATGTTGAGCGGGTATTTTCCCATAAATCACATTCCTGTATAATATGGTTTCTGAGGGTATGGACCCCTGAGCACCCGAAGACAAATGCCTGACTTCTAGCCCACACGCTTCACAAACCCTTTTTACAGGGTAGACTTCCTTCATGCATTTCCTTCATTCATCCACAGATCGTAATTTAAATCCGGAACAGAGAACGATCACCTCTGATTCAGTACCTCCCAGTTGTATTATTCTCGACATGGAGGACTTTCTGACCATAACAAATTTGACTTGCGCCACACATACACATACGCGGAGTCTTTTCGCCTGACGGGTTCGAACTCGCAACCCAAGGCATACACATCTAACGCTCAACCAATCAGACTATCCAGGTTATCTACCCTTAGCAACCATTTATCGGAGGGAACAAACTGGTCGCCGAAAACAGTTTATAATAAAGATGAATGTATTTGATTTGGTGCTCTACAGGCCAGACCGTTTTTCCTAGATACCTTAAAGATACAGATACAGCTTGGTGGGATAATTTTTTTTGATTTTAATTAATTAAAAAATTTTAGTCATATTTTGGAGGGGTTTTTTATTACAACTTCCAAAAATATTACCACCCAAAAGTGAATTTTACACCATTTTAAAATATAAAAATTCGTCTTTTTGATGATATCGAAGATATGGAACAGAAAACGCCCATTTTTTAACCCAGTATCCCGTTTGGTTTTATTCCCAACAGGGTAGACTTAGTGAC
Organism: Argiope argentata; assembly: GCA_026289955.1. Taxonomy (NCBI): domain Eukaryota; kingdom Metazoa; phylum Arthropoda; class Arachnida; order Araneae; family Araneidae; genus Argiope; species Argiope argentata. The sequence goes on from JAOUZG010035770.1 coordinate 3,066,129, forward strand.
CATGACAGATTTATCGAGGTCCAGTCACCGCACACACACACAGAGAGAAAATCTCTGTGAATGACAGATACGAACTCTCAGTCCAAAGGACGCGAATCCAACGACCTACCAACCAAGCTATCTAGGTCTAATAACAGATATAATACAGATAAGCTATCTAGGTCTAATAACAGATATAATACAGATAAGCTATCTAGGTCTAATAACAGATATAATACAGATAAGCGATCTAGGTCTAATAACAGATATAATACAGATAAGCTATCTAGATCTAATAACAGATATAATACAGATAAATTAATAATACTTTATAACTTTTTACAATTAGTCGAAGAATTATTATCATATCAGAACATGATGTTATTTTCGGAAGGAGGTAGACAAAATTCCGCAGGCAAAAAATTCAGTTATTATCTGCACGAAACCATCAACAAATTAGCATTTAATAACGCGTTGCCACCGTATTTACAAAACCTCTGATTAAGAAAAATAAGTTAATGGCTACAGCAAATAAAACCTAGAAAAATGTCATTTTGAACACATGATTATGCGAAATAAAATAAATAGGAAATGGGATATTTTTTTAAACAATCAATGCGAGACAAAGTGTTTTGGATCGTCTGCAATACTAAAATGACTCATTTAAGGAAACAATTAAAAGGAATAAAAATATAATTTAACTTGCACGAGCACGTGGTGCTTGGCCGTTTCAGAAATGATGTTCTGACATGATATATTGAAATATGTATAAGCAAATTTCATTTTAATCTTTTTATTTTAGCAGTTTTTTTTATTTAATAACTGCAATTAATATAATTAGTTTATCAAAAAATATTATTGATTTTTTAAAGAATTGAACTCTTATTCTTCATCTTCATGTGAAAAATACTGAAATCCTTGCATTTTACAGATTGAGCTTATGTCTGTTGGCTTCACTTTTCATTACAGATTGCTAAAACTGTATTTGAAGTATTAAAAATTAATTCAATTTAATTAAGTAATTAATAATTGAAAAAACTGCATTAACATCAAATGTGATCTATAACAAGTTTTTTAAAAAATTTACTTGAACTTGAGTGAATGAGTAAAAAGTATTTTATCAACGATTGTAAACAACATATATAAAGATATATAGGGAGAGAGTGGACTAATAGTTGGAATTGAAAAAAAAAGTAATGATTATTACATCTTAGAATTTAAATTCTTTTAATTTTCTATCTTTGATTTCTTCAAGTACTTAAGCAATACTATTCGAAGTAGTGTAATCGAATTTCAATTTTAGTACATGAACCCACTAGGGTCGAAAATATACAAATTTAATTCTTGCATTCTTTCAATAATCAATTTCGATTCCCTTTTGCTATTTTATACTATCATGAATATTTCACGACCACGAAGCCACACAGAATAGACTTAAATAAACAATATATACATGAAGATAATATTTGTAAATGAATATTATTCCTTTTAAATTTATTATCCTTCGTTTCCACATTTACTCGATCATATTTTTATACAGACCGGTTCAATTGCGTTGAAGATTAATCGAGCTGATTTTTTTCTTCTGTAGAATAAACTCATACTTCGAAATTTAAGTTGCCATATTAGGTTTAGAATTCGAAAAGAACAAATTTGTCGAGTTTTCAGTTATCAATTAGTTGCCCTTAGAGTAACATGTTCAAAAATAGCATGCATTTAACATAGTAATTCAGCATAAAATTCCTCACATTTGTGAAATATTGCTGATAAAATATTATATTAATAGTCACTTATTTAGCTAAGTATCGCTATCGAGTTATAGCATTCAAATACAAAAAATCGAACAAATGGGCTTACCCGCAATATCTTGCTGTCAAATAATTTTAGAGACAATTTTCTCGGCTTTGTCTGTGTGACAGTAAAAAATTAAAAATAAAGTATATGCTGTTTAGTACTTGCGATGTAACAGTGTTTTAATCTATCGGAAGATTTGTAAGCAAAATTAAATACTTTTATTTATATTTTTTACTTTGATCTAAGTCATAAATATAAACTTTTCCTTTTCTTTGAAAATAAAAAAATGGAAGGAAGAAAAACACTTTCCTGGACTGGACAAAAGAATAAAAAAAGCAGAATCGTAGGACACATCAAATCTTATACTAGTTTCCTCTTTAATGATCAAGTTGTCAAGTCCTTTTATTTTTGTTCCATTGTCTCTGTCCAAAGTTATTTAATTTTATTTAAGGATATAAATAAAAACTGCAAAGAAAAAAAATTAAAAATCTTTATTTTCTTTCATTAATGATGTAAACCAATTTATGTCACATTGCTCTTTTATTTTGATGATGACGTGATAATGTTTTTATAAAAAGCTATGCACTTTTAGCAAAACCGGGAACAAAGACTTTATTGTTACACACACAAAAAAGCTTTTTTTTTTCTTTCATTATTGTTCTTCGTCTCCATTTGAATTATTTTCTTTCATATATTTTATGTGGAAAAGTTTTGGTGTGTGTGTGTGTGTGTGTGTGTGTGTGTGTGTGTGTGTGTGTGTGTGTGTGTGTGTGTGTGTACACGTGCATGCGTGCGTGTACAATCATTCTAAAAGAAATTAAAAAAATTCCTCGTTTCAAATCCAGTTAAAAAGTTGCAATAAATGTAGGCTGGCAAGACAAAGATCTCATAAGCAAATACATTATAATGATATAAAAACCAAAATACTGTTATTAAAGATAATTTATAATCAGAATATCATTATTAAATAATTTCTAATTTCATCGAGGGATGTAAGAGGATAGGATAGTGAAATAGGAGAAAGTAATAGAAAGGGATGTAGGGAGAGAAGGAATAGAAGAATGAGGAGAAGAATTATAGTAAAAAAGATTAAAACGAAATCTGCCATGCATATTTCAATGTATTATGCCAAAACCTAATTTCTTGAGCGGTCAAGCACCATGCCCTTGTGCATGTTAAATTATATTTTTATTCTTTTCAATTGTTTCATTGAATGGGTTGCTTTAGTATTGCAAACGATCGATTTTTTTTGTTCCGCATTGATTATTTAAAAAAAAATATCACCTTTCCTATTTATTTCATTTCACATAATCACTTATCAATTATTTCATTTTTCATGTAATGACATTTTTTTAGGTTTTATTTAAATTTTTTTGTGGTAATTAATTATAATTTGCAGTTGTAGTAATTAACTTATTTTTTTAATCAGAGGCTTTGTAAATGCGATGGCAACACGTTATTAAAAGCTGATAAATTTTCTTTTCAGATGCTCATGCAGATAATAAAAATTTTATTTTTAGCCTACGGATTTTTGTTGACGACACAAACACCATTCCCAAAACATCATGTTCTACCATGATAAAATTATGAGGATCATTGAATGAATGAGGAAATGAAATACAATTAAGTTCTATATTTTATCTGCTAGCATTACATGTATACAATTAATATTCATGTGGTTGATTTTTCATTCTATCAAAATGGTTAACCTGAAAACTCTATTTAGCTTGAAAAACCAGAAAGCGTTTCAAGTAATAAACGTGTGAAGATGCCACTCGCAAAATATTTCATTCAAAAGAAGGTCTTGAAAAGATTTCCGATGGAACTAGAAAGCAGCCAACAGAAAATGCATTTGGTTATCGACCTCCCATTAACAGCCGTTAAAATGTCTCAAATTGGTTAGGGCAAGGATTTCAAACCAATGGCAAGCACCACATTATTATGGGCACGCCAAAGATCAAAACGGTCTGCAAGTGACTTTACTTGATAACATAAACGTGTCTCAAGTCGAATGGTTGGAAAATGATGAATTTGAAATGCAATTGACTGATTTCCAGTCTAGTCCAAATTGAATTCAAAAATTTATTGAAACAAGGAAAATTCGGAATTGATTGAAACAGAAAGATCAAAAAGCAATGTAAGTAAAAATGCCATTAGAGAAATTTCGGAAAGATTGAATTCGATTCCAGACACATTTAGCTGTTGTTGTTGTTACTTATGGCAATTGATGAGCAAGCCCCCCCCCGCTAATACAGCAGCAGATTGAAGCCGAAAGGAGCGTCTCTTGTTTTTGAAGTAGCGCCAACTAGAGCCAAGAGTACGACTTAGCTACAAACTCACCACCTTTGGTTGCACAACCTCTTTTTACAGGAGGTGGGCACATTCACACATCTCACAAATAGCACACAGAAGAATAACCATGTCCTAATCGAGAATCGAATTCAGGACATCCAGATCACGAGTAAGGCGCGTTACCTTTGTGCCAGAAAGCTGTTTAAAGAAGCTGGCGTATGTTATTTTAACCATATTTTCATCTACCAAAGCCAACGAGTCATTATTTCCACAAATGAATACCATTAAAGTTTCACTTCGAAACCATCTCACAGATCACTGCAATTCAGAATGCGTTCTACTAAAAGAAACATATTACAATCCTAGATTCGTCATCTAATTTACAACCACAGAAGTTACACTCATGTTGGAATTACACACATAACTAAAACTTTACTATTAAAAAGTACAAAATGTATTTTTTCGTTGTAAATAAAGAGTTTTGAGTTATTATTATTTAGTTGTCATGTCAGAACATGATGCTGTTTTGGGGATGAGATTTTTGGCGTCAACAAAAATGTGAGGGCAATGAATTGAAATTTTATTATCTGCACGAGCATCTTAAACTATCAGCTTTTAATAACGCTTTGCCATCGCGTTTACAAAAGCTCTGTTAAAAAGAATAAGTTAATGACTACGTCAAATAAAACCGAGAAAAATATAAATTTGAGCACGTGATTATATAAAAGGAAATGAATAGGAAATGTTATATTTTTTTTAACAATGAATAAAAGACAAAGTTTTTTTGGATTGTTTGCAATACTAAAGTGACTCATTAACTGAAACCATTAAAATGAATAAAAATATAACTTAACTTGCACGAGCTTGGCCGTTCGAGAAATGATGTTATGACATGATACATTGAAATATGCATAGCAGATTTCATTTTAATCTTTTTTTATTTTTTTCCCAATAATAGTCAAAATTATTTGAGGGCACGTCAATAGCTCATTAAACATTTATTTTAAAAAAATGGCAAGTTGATTAATAAAGGTCCTCTACCCCTGATTTGGGGTGTAATGGACTATCATACTGTTTTATCTAGTGCCACTGTAATCAAGCAAATTACTATCCAATGAAATAAATTTTAAGTTCTCTTCTCTATTGTATTCGATTTTTATCTCCCTATTGTTTTTTACTACGAAATTCTAATCAATTGAAACTATTGGAATAACTTTAAATGACCTCGTATGAAATGCGAATTTATTTGTGTTTACAGTAAGCAATAAATGCGAAGCATAGAATACTAGCTTCTTGATAGTTCAATGGCTTTGTTTGTTTTGTCGAAGGAGGTATCATTTCATTATCATTCATGGTCACTTGTAATCACACTAGACTCTTTCTAAAACGCATTTTGAGCTAAACGGAAGATTTTACTCACAAAATAAGTTTTATCTTCGGATTTTTTTTCTTTTTCTCATTTATGAGATACGGTGAAAGTACTGTAATAAAAATGGAACACGTGATTTAAAGTATTTCCATCCTTTCAAACCTTCCAGGTTCGAAAAACCCATTTTTGGAAAATGTTCGTTTGTCTAAGAATACAATATCTGAAAGCAGCTTTTAGCAAAACAAATAAAAATTGGAATTAGAAATTATAATAAAATATTTAAATTGTATTTTAAATTTTGAAGAAATCTGTTGACAGAAATTATGTTTGTTTGACTGTTCTGTTACAAGTCAACATCACAGCTACAAAACTCAAAGGGTTAGAAAAATAAAATTTGATACAAAGGTTCAGCATTTAAAATGTAGATTCTTATTAAATTTTGAACTCTGTTTGAGGGACAGCTTTTTATCGACATCTACTTCTGCATGGCTGTAATAACACATAAATGAAATGTTAACTGAAGAGTAAAAAAACTGGTAGGGCAAGCCGTATATAAATAATCGAGGTGTTCAACCAATCTGAATACCCTGGTGCTATCAACAGTGCGTATATAAGACAACAGGTGTCTGAGGTAGCTATTACTTCGATTCTTGCTGTTATAATGGCTGGATATCAATATTTAATGGTGACTAATCGACGGTGCGCAAGATAGGGAGCACAGCATTTCCGAAGTAGAATTGAAATTTGAATTTTCTCTCCCGACCATTTTTAGGGTGTGCCGCGTATACCAGTTTACCGGTAAAACTTCAAATCTCCAAAAGCGGTGCAGCTTGAAGAAAGGCCTTGATAGAACGGGATCATCGAAGCCTAAAAAGAATCATTACTTGAAGATAGATTTTCCACAAATGGCTGTGGGCTTGAATGCAGGCCAATCAACAGGTGTCAGTGTCACGAAAGAATGCAACTTAACCTAATTGAAATGGGCATTTGCAGCCGCAAACCGTCTCGTGTGCCATTGGTGACTCAGCGACACATAGCTCTGCTCCTTACATGGGCTCACCAAGGCTGCCATTGCGCTCTTAAGGATTGGAAAAATTTGTCTAGTCTGAGGAGTCCCGTTTCTAAGTGTATAAGATGGATGGCTGTTTACGGTTGTGGAGAAATCCACAACAAAAGCACGGATTCCACACACCTCCAAGAAGCTGTTCAAACTGGTGGAAGCTTTGTGGGGGTAAATGGCGCATGCATTTAGCGTGAAATGGGACAGTTGGTGTGTGTAGTCTCGACCATGACAGGTCAGCGGCACTTTAATATCCTTTCTGACCCACTACATGCATTCACGTCCTGTGTCCATTCTGACAAGCGGGGACAATTCCAACAAGATAATGCGCCACGCCACAGATCTACGGCTGCTACTGAGGAGCTTGAGAAGCATTCTTCTGAATTTCTTTCCCTCTCTTGGCCACCTGATTCTTCTGACATGAAAATTATCTGTCTGGGATATCATATAACCATGTCTGGGATATTATATAACCATGT
>JAOUZG010035770.1:3103782-3114478 GCA_026289955.1 Argiope argentata
ATGACTTAAATTAATTAAAATAAATAATGACTTTAAAAAATAATAATGTTTTCACATGATAACTTAAATTTTGAATCAAAGATTTCATTTTTTTACCCCTTTTTTTGTGCAAATGAACTATATGCTTTAATATGCTGTATTTGAAATTGAATTTTAATCCTAAGCAGGGTCCATGTCATTTTTTAGTATTTCTGTAAAAGTTTGAAGCTATTCTAAATTATATTTATTTAGGTTTTTATATTATGCCTTGAGCATTATAAAAGACATTGATTTGCAAATGCAACAAAAATAATAATAATTATAGAAAAAAAAGATATTTGGTAAAGTAATTCTACTCAAATTTAAAGAGTGATGATTATGATGCTGAAGACAATTTAGAAAATCAGTCATTTTGAAACAAAATCAAAAGATTTTAATGATGATACAATAATTTGGAATACTCATTTGTGAATGAAAATAAACATGAACAACATTCTCTCTTCTTTTTTTTTTATTTGGAAAACCATGTCTACTTAAAATCGCATGGCCATATTATAGGTATTTTGAAAAGTAAAAAGAATTGATTTAGATTCTTTTATTATCTGAAAAATATTCATAAAATTATAAACAATAGCATATTTAGATGCAAAAAATATTTTTCTAAAAAATACTTGTAGTTTAGAATCAAAAGGTCATTAATATCTAACTGTACTTAAAAGGTTAAATATTTTTTAATGTCATTAGTATCCTATTATACTAATTGGCTCCCTTTTAAAAGTTTTTATGATCTTCTATAACTATCAAAATGAAATCTGTGCATTTTATGCAAGGTTGTTCAAAGAAATTCCATGACTGGATTGCAATTTGATATTGCATGAATCTATTTAATTCAACAGTTTCAAGAATCAGTTGAAAATGAATTATGGATATGCATGCTTTGGGTAAGAAGAACTTCAAACTCATATTTTTTTATCCATTTGGAAGAAGTAATAGCTTATATTAAGAGAAATATTTCTAGAGACAATCACTGTACATCTACTATCTTAAGTATAATTTCATAATATTACTTCCCCTAACTAGGTAATCTGAATTTTAATATTAGTCCATTTTGGGTAAAAAATACGTAGCATTTGCCTGCTGAAAAGGTTTAAAGAATTTGAACTATTTCTGGAAAATTTTGTTTTAGCTTTGATTTTTCTGATTTAAAGTGCATTGAAGTATTACTGAATATTTATTTAATATTTTATGAGCTAATGTTAAATTCTTCTTATAAATCATATGCTTCAAAATAATTAACCTCTTTTAAGATTCATAAACGGTTTTTTTAGAAATATGTGATTTTAAAATAACTTTCTGACATGTTTCAATATGGAATACCAACTTTAGGATTAAATATCTTTGATAGAGATTGTGCTAACAAGCTTTTCATTTTATATAACTTTTTATTTTACATTTTTCTACAAAATTTTAATTTTTTAATTGCTAAAAAAGGGAAAATTAATATTGGATTCATAAAAAGTGTTGAGATTATCAGGAACAGTATTATTTTTCTGGAAAATAAAAATTAGCTCAAAAGTTATATTCGATTAAAATATGTTAGATTATTTTTAATTGAATTTGCTTTTAGTTATAAATTACTGTTCATTTTGTTACTCTTTTAAAAAACTTTTATTTCAGGGGATGTTTACCTCCATTCTTTATTTTATGGGAATGAGATAAAGAAAAGATGTTTCATTTGAGAATAGGTTGCAAGTAGAAAATTTTAAAAAATTATGATTTGATTAATTATTTTGCTTGCCTCTCACCATAGTTATTAGAGAGAAAAGGGACTTTTTACACTGTAATTTTACTTTATACACTTGTTCTATTTTACTGCAGGTTTTGACCATTTAATTACTATTCCCTGGTTATAGCTCATCTATTCTTATATTCATCATTATACTTCCTCATAATGTTTAGTAGAATAATTTTAAACTTATTTATTGAATGAAGGGCTATATGTATGTATTACAATCAACTATTTTAATTTATTGATCTTTGTTGGAGTTTCCCAACAGAAATAGAATATGTTCCTTTTCAATTATTATTTCCTCTCTTTAAAAATAAGTATGTAATAATTAAAGTTTGGGCTATCCTTGGTTGTTAATCATAAAATATTTTTTTTAAAAAAAAATCAAATAAGTTATTTGTTAAAAGTTTAATTATTATGATTAGTTAACAAGGACAAAAAGAAATGACCTTGTAAAAAATAAGCCAACTAATTTGTAGAATGGTAAATCTAATGTATATGGAGTTGTAATTGTTTGTGTAGTGACCGTACTGTAAATGAAAACAATTCAAAAACATTTTTATATTGATTTGTTTTTCTTTGGGGCCTTTTTTTAATGATCCACTCCTGCTTATAATTGAGAATTTACATTATTATCTCATCTAAAGGCCTTATCAGCTTTGTCTGGTTTTCATACATGATACTAAAGCATATAATTCACGGTTGATTACTTGCACATTTTCTATCAAACTGTATTTATAAAAAAATGCTATTTTAAATATTGATTGTATATTAAAATTAATTTATATTATTTTATATTTTTATTACATATATTGTTTACATCATACAAAAAATCTTGATGAATGATTGGTAAATCCCACATTTAGTGAGATCTAGTGATCTGATTTTAATTTTGTGGAGATATTTTTAATATCTAGATTTTTTAAAGAATAGTTATTTAAATAAAATAAAAATGGAGGGAGTACCTCATAAAAAATATTTTATCAAAAGCATTTTAGTTGATATTGGACTAAACTTCTTAAATCTATGTCCTGAATGAGAAATTCTGGTACTTAAGTATTAGACTGTCAACACCAACAGTTTATCTGACTAATTGGCGACGGATTCAAATTTGGCGATAAACCTTGGATGACAACAAACCAATGACAGTTAAGGTTTGAACAATTTTTTTAAATAATGGCGGTTTAGCAACTCATTGGGATGCCTTCAAATTTGGCAATAAAGATCAATGGTCTAATATGTAAGTACCGAAATTCTTTGTCAAAATCATACTTTTTAATTACATTCTCAAAATAAAGTAGTAATCTTGATTTACTAAATACTTATTTTGAGTCAGCCATTTGTTTAGTATAAGATTATTATTATTATCATTAATTTTTGAATATTACTACTTTTTGAAAAATTTTGTTTCATAAATGATCGTCTTTTCTCATGGGAAATCAAACAAATGAAAGTTACTGATGCTTTAATCTATTTAAAATTTCTTTGTTTCAAAATTTGTTTATTTAAATTTGTGTTGCTCTACCTTCTAGTTTTAAATTATGTTGTAACATTTATATTATTTTAACTCGCCAGAGATTTTTAAAGAATACATTTCTTTTAATTATTTATTACATTCCAAAATTTCTTTAATTTTTTTAGATTTGGACCATCCAGCTGATGTTCAGTAAGTTTCTTATTTTATCTATTATAAAATTAATTTTGTGAAAAAAAATTTAAGTATCTACTGTTTAAATTTTATCTATGCTCTTCATCTTATTTTCACACACTATTTATTTAAAAAAAATTCAAATATTATTGTAATAATATCTATCTGTTAGTAATAAAATTAAACATATGTGGTCAACATTCTATAGAACAACATTATATAGTCACTGAACCTAAAGATACAAGTTTTAAAATATTCTTCTTAGATTAATTTTTTTAAATTCTAATTCGTTAAAATTAAAGTTGATTTTTAAAAAAAATGCTGTAACAAAAAAGTGATTTTTACATCATTTTAAAATTTTTCCATATTTCTTTCCTTAATCTCAAATATCTTTAAATTTAATTTATCAGTAATTCTTTATTAGCAGTATTACTTATTTTAACTTTTTAAAATTTATTTTAGAAAGGAAGCAGTGAAATGTTATTTCATAAGATATATCAACATTCTGCCATTTTATTGATTTATTTTTATTCATTTGTTTTAGAACTTGATTGAAATACTAATATTTTGTGCAATGTTTTTTTTCATTTAATTAATTTTTTGCATAAATTATTACAGTTTATGAAAATAAAATATATATAAAGATATAAAATTAACTAACAGAATTAAATGTATATATTTAATATAAAGCACAATTCAGTTTATCATCAAATATTGGTTTCTAATAGTTTTCAATATTAAATTTTTGTATACATATATTTGTGGTAGATTTTATGAATAAAATTTCATTATTAAATTTTTTTAGCTGTAATACATTAATATTTGTTTTAAATCTTTTTAGGCTCCATGCGTGTATCCTTTTCACATCATTTGCAACTATTTTTTATTCTATTAAATAGTTTCATTGTTTAATTTCAAATAATTTGTTCTGCTTCCCCCCCCTTCTGCAAATAAAATTTTTCATAATATTATATTATGGAAAAACGTCTAATCATGGAGAACAAATAAAAACAAAATTATTGATTTCTGTTTTGAAAATGCTACTGAATTACTATGATTACTGTTATAAAAAGAAATTGGATAATTACTCTAATGATGTAAATTCTGATTTTGAAGTTTCTGATTTTTGTAAGTTTTAATTTCTAATTTTGATTAATGTTTAAAAAATTAAATAATTTTTCAAACATTAATATTTGTTATTTAAACTTTTTTTGTTGTCTTCTTCTTTGATTCTGGTAGAATATATACTTGTTTGATTCCGGTACAAAATATAGAGTTTGTTAATCTTTATTCTATATTCACTTACAGTGCATTTTTCTTATTTTGAGAACACAAGTACCAAAAATCTTTAAAAATATCATTTCTAAAATTCCTCAAACTGTGATAAGTTCAAGAAGGGTAAAAAGAACATTTATCAATTGGGAATAGTAATTATAGTGCACACTAGTGAAGCCTTAGCAAGATGGGAGCATTTCCTCTTTATTATGCTGTTATTTTTTGAAATTTGTTTAATTTAGTAGCAATCATGCTGGAGGGGGTCTAATCTATGTATTATTATTCATTCCTTGGATGATTTATATTCATAATAAGTGACAAAGTTATATTTTATAATTTGTATTATAATATATTATTTACAAAATAAGTTAATATATATGTTTAATATATAAGTAATATATTCTTTAGAAATAAATAGAATTTTTAGGCTTTCTCTTTAGAAATAGGATAATATTTCTACTAACCTTTAACAGTTTTAATCAAAGGGTAAAAAAAAAAACTTTTGCCGTAAAAATTTCTATTTTTCAGACATTTGGAATAATTTATTATATGATAAAGAGTGTTATTAAATCTAGAAACGTAGTAACATCTCTTTAATATTGTTTATAATTTTCTGTTAAATCAGCAACTTATATTTTTAAAGGAACTGCTGATTTATATCTTAGGTTGGGGAAAAAGAAATCCGTTATTATTTTACAGCCATCTACCGAGGAAATAATGGATTTCTCTTTCCGTTATTTTCAAAAATTCCATATGGAAAGGAAATAATGGGGAGAAATCCATTATTTTCTCGGTAGATGGCTGTAAAATAATAATGGATTTCTTTTTCTCCAACCTAATATATTATTTTTCACAAATGAAAATTGGCTATTAATAACAATTTGAGGCTGTTTGGTATCAAATATCAAAGAAAACAATAAACCTAATTTCAAAGAAGAAAATATGATTGCAAGGGAAGAATCTGATGATGATTATTTTCAATCTTTTCATAAAAGAAATAGAGATTGTAGAGATGGGAGAAATTATATTTTGAACCTTTGGTGGCTGATTTTGCTACAAATGCATATATTTTGTTTGATTATCGTGAAATTATTAGAATGAATGTTCATTATTAGTTTTTCTTGGGGATCGATGTGGGTCATATGGAGGAATACAATATATATGAAGACCAATACTTTGACTAAAGAAAGTTTACTTTATTGTTAATGATCATTTGATTTCCAAGAATCAAATAAAAGCAATTTTACTAGACTCTATCACTTGAATGGAGTTTTCCTGTTGTGTAAATGTTAGAAAAATATTAGTTGAATATCTGTGTTTCTGTGACATAAAAAAGAGGTAGTTTCTGCTGGTTTATTGAACTACTAATCTTTATTAATTTTAAAGTGCATTTCTATATCTCGGATATTTTTTTTTTCGCATTTCATTAAACTTAATCCTTTATTTAATACAATTTCATTTCTGAAATTGTCATAAAATTGGATAAAGAATGATAAATTGTTCCAAATTGGAGGCAGTAAATATTTATTAATATAAACGTAATTTTTTATTTGTTAATTACAAGTATTCCACTTAGGATGTACTGATTTTTAATCAGAAAGGGATTTTATGATGCCACATTTTTTTCCCTTCTTATTTATGTTGTATGAGATTTTAAAAGTTTGATGTCTCATCTTCTGGTTTAAGGTATCATTTATATTATTGTATATTCTCAAGAAGTACTTTTCTTAACAGAAGATTTCAGGGGGAGACACCATTGAAGAAGCTTTTGAACAGGTATTGATTTGAAAACATTTTACCTTTTTTTTTTTTTTTTGTTATAATTCATTTTTCTTCTTTTTAACTTCTTTTTATTCATTGATATGTTTAATAAATATATTTGTTTACTTTATTTCAATACTGTTACTAAATAATTGCATTGATTATGTCAGTGCTTTTTGGAGACATATAACTTTCAGCTTGCATTACATGGGTAGATAAAAGATTCCTGTACAGGCTCCATAAAACTCTGAAAAGTTATAGGATAGACTGTACTTACAACATTTATTACCTATTATCTTAATCTTCAATATATCACCATTCTGTATCATATTAATGGAATCATCACAAGAAAGTATTTACTGGTATCAATAACTTTCACCTGATATTAATATTACAGAAAGTGATTTATCATTATTCATATTGCATTATAATATCTATAAATTTTAATCTAAGAAAAATATTGAAAGAAAAAAAGTTGTGATAATCTTATATTGATTAGAAACATTATAATGTAAACAAACTATATATAATATATAATTTTAAGACATTTGGATTAAAGATTGTAATTTAATTTTACTGATTGTAAAATTTAATTAAACTTTATAATATGGAACTTCATGAAGATTTGTAAAATTCTATTGTAATACATGCATGGCTTTTGTTGTTAATACTCTTATTTAAAATATATATTAACACTTTTATAGACACAAAACCTACAGCATATCTTGTTGCATAACAATGTCATTTTATTTACAGCTATACCTTTATAGCAAAAATTTACAGGTTATTGTTGCAGGTTTAAGCCTTCACCAAGAAAAATACTCGCTAAAAAAGTTTTCCTTTTATATAGTTTGCCTATCTAAACTAAACTGTTAAAATATGTTTGTTTAGATTTTTATGCAATTGTCTTTTGAGAAAATGCTTTTTTTTTTTCAAACGACTGTGATTTAAATTTTCTGAATCAAATTTTTTATGTTGCTTTAATTTTTTAATTGGTAAATTTATTGCTATTTTTTATTTTTAGATTGCTGTTTCAATGTTTGCATATATGACTGAAATAGATAAAGTTGATATTTTAATGTCTCAAGACATAGAAGCAGAAGGTAAATTGAAAAGGGACAGCTTTCAATGTTTGTCTTTTTGGTTTTCTGTCTTTTTAACTATATAATAAATATATATAATACAGGGTTGTTAAATGTATTTCCTGTAAAAGCATCCTTTAGTAGGCATTTTAAAACTTTTTTTCCCTTCAAATTTTTGTGTTTAGTCTGTATACTAAATTTTATTGTAATCTGTTCACCCATTTGTGTTTATGATGCTGCTTATAGGAGAAGTTTAATTATAACCACCCTGTATATATATTTGATGTATGATATGAAAAGAGCATGAAAAGCAATAGTTTAATGGTAATAGATTTTGCAGGAAAACATCTACATTATATTTAATTTTTAAAAAGTATTTTTATGTATGCTATAAGTAAATTCAATTTTTATATATACTATAGGTAAATTCAAAAATCATTATTCTCTATTTGATATTGACTTCACTGATCTTTTTTGTTAAGAAAAGGGCAAGAAATAATTGGGTGGGGGTTAATTGTTTGTAAAATATATAATTTATATAAAATATGTACAAAATAATATTTTGAATCTGCAATATTTCCTTTTCGCATCTTGTATCCTATCAAAAATGAATACGAGACACACACACACAGGTTGATCAGATGAATTTCTTCTTTGGAGTATTGTTCACTAATGAGTTCTCTTTGAACACTTTGGTTGGTTAGTAAGGATTTCCTTTTTATACATTGATAATTTCTGCAAGTACTGTTTTTGTGTATATTTTAGCTATGTTTTCAAGTTTATGAAGAAATAAGTATTCTTAATAAACTAGGATTAAATTATTTTTTATCCGTTATTGATTTTATCAGACCTTTCACTGTTCATTTTCTGGATAGATTTTTCATAACAATGCACATCATACATCTTAAAAGAAGTGTCTAGTATTTTAAAATATATGATGTATTCCTATTAATATTTTAGAATCTTCATTCAAATATTTAGTATAATTATGAGAAAACTTGCATGAATGTCTTCTTTTTAATATGTCTTCTTGCTATATGACACTTCTACATTAAAGAAAATTACTTCATACTGATTTCATTTGAAAATATAAACATTTTCATTATAAATTTTTGAACTATTGTTCATCTTTCTACACAACTTGAGGAATATTTTGTTTTCATTATTTATCATTTTTATTTCATTCCCATAAGAAGAGTAACATTTACTTTTTATTTGTATTTAGATTTTAAATACATCTACATTATTTTCTATCATTATTTTATTTATCAAACAATTAAGAAAAAATGACTGAAGAACACAACCTTCTTTTTCATGAAGAAAGAGTGTGCATTTCTTTTTATATTCAGTAATTGCTGTATTTTAATTTAAATAAAATCTATAAATATTTTATTATTTATTTAAGTGATTTAAAAAGACATTGATTATAGGAAACAAGTTTTAATAATTCATAATAATTGCAAACACTTTCAAAATTAAGTACAAATTTTGTGTGTGTATGCAGAAATTATCAAACCATATAATAAATTGTATATGAATGCAGATGTATGGTATGTTTAAGTGTTAAACCTTTTCAGGCCTAGTTGCTTAAAGTTAATCCTAATAAATTTTAGTTTCTTACTTGTTTTAACATGCTTATAAAATTTGGGTAGAATGTTTAAAAAAGTATCTTTACAATATAAATAGTGTCGAATAATAATGTCTTCAAGTTTTGAGTAACAACTCTCCTTCTTTTATATCCTAAAGATGTGAAAGTGGATGAACTTTTTTCAAAAGAACTATGATGGTCATAAAAAATTATTGATATTAATTCTGCCGTTATTTATTGCTTGTTTCTTGCTCTTGTAATTAAAATACTTTCTCCCTTTTTTATAATTTGCTAATATGCATGGATTAAATTGAGACAAAGCCTTGTTCTGGCATTTATTTCATTTTTATTTCTGACCATTGAAGTGTTAATTAATTAACCATTGTTATGTTAACAGGGGATAAATAATTCTGTTGTTCTTTATTGTGTCTTATTTGTACTTGTTTATGTTTGTTATTATATTAATTTTCAAACTCATTAGATGAACTTATACATTCTTTTATATTCTTTACTTTGTATGTTTCATTTTTCAGACATAAATAATAATTGAAAACACCCACTGAAATTGAAATTAATTTCATATCTTTTATGTATTGTACCAAATTATCTGATAAATATAATAATCTTTTCTTTTTTTTTTTTACAGGTCATGATATGCTTTCTCTACTATTTCATTTTCTAGATGAATTCCTGTATGTATTTAGTGCAGAACCTTATTTCATTGCGAGGGTAAGATAAGATCTTGTAATATTCTTGTAGTGCATATTAAAATTACTTGCCTCTAAATAATGTGCAATGCTGTAATTAATATATACAGTAAGAAACTTGATGAAAGCAACTTTATAATTTTTCTATGACATTTTAACCAAGCAATCCTCTGAAAAAATTCAAAGTTTCTGAATCTAAAAAATCTAATCTTTTTCATGAGAGTTGTTTGTGAGAGCAATAATTCAAATTTTAAAATTATGATAAGAAAGGGTTAGAAACTCCAGTTTTTATATTTAAATAATTCCAACTATTGTATTTAAGGATAAAAAATTACTTAAACAGTCTGTAAAATTCAGTTACAAATGTGTATTAAGAAAAGGTAAGATTGAAATCATTCTGTTATTTAAAAACTATACATAGCTTATTTTTATGAAATCTATACATAGGTTATTTATATAAAGCTCTTTATAAAAAAAAATTTGAAAATCAAGTGGATAAATTAACATGTTTCAATCATTAGCTATAAATTAGGTTGAGTTTTAAATTTTAATTTGGCTACTTAATCTACATAGTTACATTAACACTGTGCACATTTTATTGCTAATGTTTGATAATTTTTTACAGGAAAATGTGTAGAAAATTTGGTTATGTCCAAAATTGTAGTTTTTGTTCAAAAAAAGATGCTTAAAGACCATCTCTTTAAATTTAGATTACCTTGTGTACAGATATATATATCCAAATGAATTTTTTAATTATGAAAAGTTTAATTCAAGAAGCAAATTTATTAAATAAAAACCAAGATGAAGTATCAAATTTTAATTATAAATGAGATAAAATGAAAAACATAAGTAAGATAATAATAAGGG
>JAOUZG010035788.1:1778-15064 GCA_026289955.1 Argiope argentata
TAATAAATAATTATTATAGGGGATTTTCGTAACTAGGTGTACCTAGCACTGTTTTCCCCTGCTAATTCCATTACCCGAGCAATGCTGGGTATGGGAATGCTAGTATTCCATAAATGACTTTAATAATTATCATCAAAATCCTTTAATAACTTCATAATTTTAGAATAATAAATTTAATAACTTCATAACTTCAGAATAAACGTTACTTTTTAAGATATCAATAAAAATGGGAACTGTCATCATTATACAGAATAAACCTTTAATTGTTTACATTAAGTTTGAAACGTCGGAAATAATTTTTTAATCTGTATAGAAATTTACAAAAAAGCAGTATCTATTTACTAAATTGTTTAGGATTTGCTTAGAGATATTTACACTCGTCTATCACAATAAGATAAAAATTACAATGCCCTCTTGAGGTATAATTTCTATATTCTGCCTCAATTATTAAAATTTTTAAGAATCTGAATTTATTTTCGAAAGTTCTTTTTAACATAGAAATAAGGTATCAAATAATGGATTTTTTTTTTATAATTTTAAGGACAGAAAAGAAAGTAGAACAAAGAGAAATGGGTTTTTTTTGTCTTACAAACTTATATTGAGTATATATATTTGCACAATCCTCAAAACTATTATAAAAGGAATATAAATGTCAACAGAAGCAAGTGAAATAGAAAATATATAATTCTTTAAGTTTGATAACAGTTTCTTAGAAAGAACAAAACATAATGAATGTCGCAATACTTAAGACAATTATGTAATATTTTCGTAGATTGTATTGAATTTCATCATTAGATTTTAGAAAATAAGTAAATTCATAATAAAAAATTAGAGAATAAAAATTGAGCATAATGTAGCAACTAATTTAACAAATATCAGATAAAAGAATGTATTAAAATCATATATGTATGATTGAACAGTCTACAAGGAAAAACTACAGCCTATTAATATATGTTTCATATAATGGAAATTTGATAAATAAGGTTAAATAAATTCAACTTAACTTCAAAAAAATTGCATAATAAAATTAATAGCAAAGTAATAAGTATAATAAATAAACTAGTAGGTCAAGAAGGAATGCTAGGGTCAAGAAATAACAAGACAACGAGTGCCAATAAAGCTTTACCTGACGGGAAAACATGTCTTCTCTAAAATAAGATGAATAAAAAATTCCCCAATTTTCAGCAATAATTTTTTGCACTTGTTTACTGTAGTTGCAGAAGAGTTGAAAAATGAAACCATAATTTTTCTAAGAGTTATAACTCTTTCTTTATGTCAGTTATTTTCGAAGCAACTTGCAAAGTAATGTATTTCTTGGATTTGTAAATTATCACTTTTATTGTTTCAAATGGCATTTACCATGGACAAGCTCGTTCATGCAATCAGTTATTTTAAGCCCAAGATGCGTCTTTTGTTTTTAAGTAGCAAGCGCCAACAAGGGCAAATAATACGTCTTAGCTACTCAAGCCTCATATTGGCTTACAAAGCCTTTTCTTTTTACCGGGGAGGGAGGGGGGCATTCACAAATCTCACAGATAGAAAAGATGAATAACAACCCTTCCTGAACTGTAATTCGAACCCAGGACACCCGGTAACAGGGAAGATGCGCTATCACTATGCTAAGACGTCGGTCAGCAAATTATGCTGGTTAGTAATGAAAGTGAATCTGAGAATGCAATAACAATCCGTTCTTTCAATGATTTGTAATTGATAGTGTCTTCACCCAGAATTCTTTAACAGACCATAGCTACAGAGATGGAAATGCGACTTAGATACAAATTATATATTAATATAAAATCGAAATTAAATTCGTATTGTAACAATGCTAAACCAACTAAAAAGAAAGAAAGGTAAATAATAAGGAAGAGGATTTAATGTACTAGCTTAGGTGGATTTTATCTGGTATGTTTAACTTGAATCAAGTGGCACTACTTTTACTACGCGTTTGTGAAGGTTCAAAATGTACGTGTTATTGAATATTAAAAATGCATCATCTGATCAGAATTTAAAGGCATTAAATATTCAGATAATTATTCATTTTTATCTCTTCCACACATCTTTCGTTTAATTTCTTTCTTTCGCTCTCACTCTAATAACTTTTAACTAAAAACTTTATGCATTTTTTAATATAAATTAAGCCAGTTCTTCAATAGTTATCTTCATCAATTTCAAAACTTCTGAGCCCTCAACTTGAACTTTCTCAAACGCGCAGCGAAATGCGCATCACTTGGTAGAAGTCAATTCTCGTCCATTCATACAAGAATTTCGTTAAATCTTTTAGTTTATAAGTTTATCTTTCTATATTTTTTCTTTTAGTTTTTTTATAATGCGCAGTTATTTTTGACTTTGTACTATTGCTTTATTATCATTTTTTGTTCCGTATTTATGCATTTCAGATTTATCTTGCTTTTCTATTTATATAATCTGTTATAAAATTCTAGTTGAAGACAGGGTCATATTTCACTTCATTGTCCGATACTGTCTACAGAAAACTGCACACAGTTCTTTATATAAATATATATTTAAAATCATTGCCTTATCTTAAGAACAATATTGTTCATAATTAATTTATTAAAACTGCAAAGTATCCAAGTTGTATTAATTATAACTTGCTTCTAAATGACGAATCAGAATTTCGATAGAATATTTATTTATTTATTATTATTGTTTTCAGAGTAAAAGGTATCAAGAACCTCCGTGTTGTAGATGGATCCATCATGCCGACAATTCCTTCGGGAAATACGAATGCCCCAATCATCATGATAGCGGAAAAGGCCTCCGAGATGATTAAAAACGATAATCCCGACAGAAAGAAATGCATTGATGGAATAAAAACGGAATAAAAAGGAATCGATATTAAAAAGTTACAATTATTATTTCCCAATTCCATTATATTTTAAAACTCTTTAAATGATGTACAACTAAAAAGTATAAGAGGAAAAGAATATAAATACATAAAAAATGTGGCAGTAATTGCTGTTTTGTGTCCAATTTGTTTGTTTTAAATTGTAGGATAAAATCCAAAACAATCAAGCAACATTTTAATTTTTATTTATTAACTACATGTTATCAATAAGCCACCCCAAAAAATTGCAGGAGATCATTTTCTAATAAGCGTTTTTGTAAATCTTTTTGACCAAGAAATCAAAGAAAATACACTTTTAGAGTTTTCAAAAGCATTAAGGGTGGATCATTTCCTCAGGTTATTCACAGAGATGAAAGATAATGCAACTAAAGAATTCAAGCTGATTCAATCTAAATAAAATCGAACTAAAATAATTTTATGCCAAGTATAATTATATATATTGGTAATGATTTAAAACTATTAAAATTATCTCGAGTACAGGATTTATTAAATGAAACAATAAAAATAATTTTATATGTTTTATTTATAAATTTTATTCTCTGAAAAGTTGATTCAGCATAATTTGGGAAAAATGTAGTAATGAAAATATGAAAGAAAAAAGTGAAATAACAAGTCTATGAATTGATTAAATTAGGATACATATATAGTACAGAATGCAAAAGAATCATTTAAAATAATATAAAAACTTCAAAATATTTTAAAAATTCCTCATATAAAATTTCATTTTTTCAAGTGATTGATTTTAGAGGCAATATTTAAAATTTTGATCATAGATTTTAATTTTTTATGTGCCAATAAAATTTTAAAAGCATCGATTCTTATTATTATGCTGTGAATAATAAGGTTCTAATTAGTATTCATTATCAACATTAGATAGTAATTAATCAAAGCAAAAAAAAAATGCGATGGAGTTGCACATTCCCTCTCCAAAGTATATCTGTGCCAAATTTGATTCCTTATTTTGACAAATCAGATTATTAGCTCTGTAAAGCAACGACACACATGAAAGCATATTCTCTTGATTGCTGTATTACTCAATAAATAACAAAATTTGCACCTTAAAAACATGTTCCTAAGTTCTTAGAGATGATGAGAACCCATCCCGTGTCTCTGGAAAAATAGTAAAAATGAGAATTAAATTTTATTCATCAACACTATACGCTATTAACCCAAGAAATATATAATCTATCAACTTATCTTTCAAATAGATGTAGGAAATAAATGATGACAACTAAAACTTACGGATCAATTTGTATTAATGCTGTCGAATCTAAAATGAACGTTCAAATATCTTTACTGACAATGATAATAATATATATAAAAAATAAAATTGTTTTCCATTTTTCTGAGGTTTTTACCTGAATATACAGTAGATACTACATCCAATTATCCCAAGTTCCCGATTGCCCTTTAAGAGCATGCGCACTTTCATTTCGTAATTCTATTTTCTTCAGGCTCAATGGTTTATCCTGTATAACTTCAAAAAAGATTTATTCCCATTTTTTGTGACATTGTGAAAAGAAATTTGTGTACTAAAACACAATTAAACTTAAACGATTATAATAACAGTGATATCGTGCATTCATAAACAATTCATAAACACATTTGTTTTGTATTTCATTTGCATAAATATATTGCTAATATTATAATACACAAGGTGAATAATATTATTACTTTATATTTGAAAAGATCTAAACTGAAATTTATTTCGGATCCGAATTTTTATGGTGCCTTTAAGATTTTAAAATTATGCGCCATGATCTCAAGCAAACGATTCGAATCTCACCCGACCTTTCTGCAAGTTTCGTGATTTGTGATTAACAGAAACTGCAATGCAAATTTGGCTATTACTTAAACTCACCTCGTGTTAGTATTTTTGAGACGAAATATGAGAAGTGGTTTCAGTTTTTCGATCGAGACAGAAGAAAAGTTAACAGCCTAAAGCGGTTTATTGCTTCATCATTTTAAAATAATTTCTTTCAGTTTGTTTAATTATTAAACAAAAAGGATGAATGATTAGAATCTGGTGGCCAAGATCTGGTAATGTTAATTTGAACTTTGATTTCAATACTTAATGTATTATTTTGGTTGTTCCGGTAATGAGCACATTGAATTTAAGCTTTATAATCAATAAGAAGTTATTTTAAAGAAACTGCCTTGAACTTTATGTCTCATCGACATAAAATTTCACTGTCAACATTGCTAAGATTTGAGTTAGTAGAAAATCCATTATTAAAACTTAACATTCTGTAAAGTCCCTTTAAGGCCTTCAAATTCGAAATAACAGAAAATTAATGCGTACCTTTAATAAAATGAATATATTGGATTTATTGAGACTGGTTATTGCGACTCTACAGGTTAAATGAGGAAGTTACAAATATAACTCAGAAAATTAAGGTGATCGACTAAAAATATCAAAGAGAAAAATATATGCTTACGATAAAAAAAAGTATGGAAAAAATCCATGGAGATAACTGCAAAACGGGCAGAAATACTTTCAATGAAAATTATGAGTTTTAAAGAATATAAAAATTATCTCATCCTAAAGTTTAAAAAATTTATCTTAAGTTTCCCTCTCAGGAGTATATATTTATGATATTTTAATTCATTATTATAATAGTAATATTTTATCAGATCATTTACATTATTTTCTTTCTTTGTTATGAATATTATTCGCAAAAATAATACCTTTATTCTTTTATATACATTAGATCCAAAGCAAGTTATTTTATTGGAGTTTGAAATTCGAAACTGTAAAACCAAATGGCAAAAGATGTTATAGGATATTTCCACCAAGTAATTTTGCATTCTTAATGCTTTTCAAAACAGTGCACATATACTGTAACAAAGATTATGAGTATTCGCATTTTGTCTCATTTTTCAATTATAGATTTTGAAAATTATTTTAAATTTGCAATTATTAAAGTTCGGCTTCCTTTATTTCTAGGTTAAGAAAAATTCCTCTCCTCAAAATGCATCCCGAAGATTTGTGAGAATTTCATTTTTAAATGACATTTCTCCCAAAATTATTCTCGATATAGTTTTTGGGAAGTTAGTTTTTATTTAGTTTCAGACTTTTCTGAATCATTCTGCATGATAAAATTAGGATTGCCGCGGTAGACGAATTATAAAACAACACTAAATACATTTGGTTTTCCCCGTTCTATAAGAATAGGTTCCATATAGTCTGAAATTTTTATTGACAAATAGTTCCTGTTTCTGTGGTACCTAATAATTGTACTACTTATGATCTCATATTGAGACATCGTATATCAGGCAGATTTTATTGTTAAACTTAACGGTGTTGTACTTTATAAAACTGCTAAATGTAATCATCCTGTTGCAACTGACAATCTTATAATTTCTACCATTTTTTTCTCATTTGATATAGAATTTCTACCGATACTTTCTCATTTTATATAGATCCGAATATTTCTAAACACACTTCCAATGATGTCGAAATAATTTTGATAACCTTTAAACATAATAAAAATAAAATTTCGTACACCTAAATTGATATATCGCCTACTGCCGATGAGCCAATTTCCATTTATTATGTTTACCCTTTACCGAATGTGATATAATGAATGGACAGATGGTTAAAAAATGGAATTATAGAATCATGTTCTTCACCTTATGCTAGTCAAGTTGCCATAGTTCGTAAGAACGCAGGAAAACATAGAGTTTGTATAGAATATATGCGATTAAATCGTAAATTATGAAAGGATCATCATCCTCTAGTTTTTATTGATGACCTTTTCGATGGCCTTCAAAATACGGAAATGGTCACTATTTCACCGATGGACCATCGAAAATTACAACTTGTGTAGTATATAGGAAACCATCATCGGGGAGTATTGAACATATAACTTGAATTGTTTTTCAAAAGAAAAAACTAAATACTGTTCTTTTTTAAAGGCAACCGTTTTTTTTTTTTTTTTGGTGCGCGTGTATCTGGACGTTAGAAGACTTCCATCTACTCGACTTATTATACGAGAGTAGTATCGACTTATTTTGGGTAGCAACATGCATAGGGAGCATCTTTGATGTATGATCGTCATTATCTGGGAAGACCCATCTTTGTCATAACCCCAAATTCACAACAGTAGGGACAACATTATTTTTTAAGGTACTTAAGCAGTCCACTTTACTCATTGTAAATTCGAAAAATACTAAATTATCGACTTCATACCTCACTGGATAAAAACCGACCCCTCTCCCATGTTTAAACGTCTTTACTGAGTATTATTGCCGGATTGATTATTCTTTGTTTTCCATATTTTTTCGAGTTCCTGTATGCCACACAATTTATTTTTTTCTCATTATTAAATAAAATATTATTCCAAAAAGTATAAATACTTATTAAAGTAATTTTTTGGCTAAATGCACATGTTCTTTTTTGGTTTGATTTCATGATGAATAAGTTCTTACATAGAATCCTGTCATGTAACTCATATTCATGATAAGTTCTTCTTATAAAGCTTAATGCCTTCCCCGATATTTAGAAAGGTATTTAGAATATTTTAGGAGCGTTTGAAGCTGGATTAGCTTTGCCCTCTCATACTATTACTCTCACTTCTGTATTAGAAAGCCCTCTTGGTCTTCCGGTTTTTAAAAAATCTTTAATTTATTTGTATTTATAATATTTGTCAAAAATTTGCTTCACGGTGCAGTGGTTTCTTTCAACAATGTTTTTCTACTTCATGTAAAAATTTATTATTTTTCTTCAAGTTTATTACCAATTTTCACGTTTCTAGTTTTGTGTGTTTCAACCAGCATAAAGTCTTTTGGCAGAACATATTAATTTTGTATCGAAATCCTTTAAGAAAAACATAGAGATATCTATGAAATTATATCATTTGAAAGAGAAAGTCATGAGTGTTTACTTTTTCTTTGAAGCAAAAAAGTTTATGATCTTAGGGTTAAGTTGATTCATTTCTTTTTGTATTTTATTTAATTGGAAGTTTACATACTGTTTGATTCTGCTTAAATAAGTTAATGCGGGAAAATATCTAATTTATATTTTAAGTCAATAACATGGTGTAAATAATGCATTTTCTTAATAAATCATGGGTGTTCACTTTCTATTGATTTCGCTGTAGTTGAAAAGAAATGGATAAAGACTAACAAAAAGCTTACAAATGTGAACAAGCTTCATGTCTATAACGCAACATTTGAAGACTGGTTGCAATCGAGAAATTTTCTTAAAAATCAAAGAAGAATTCAAGAAAATAGACTTATAGAACCATTTTCAAGGTTAATTCTACCATAATAATCTGATAGCTATTTGATGCTTCTTGCAAATAAAAAACTTATCCCTCAATTAAAACTTGGAATTCCAAAACGTGAAAAGTAACGAAATAGCTTACATTTAACCAGTATTAATAATCAAGCTTAGAAAAAATTTATCAAATTAGATACAAGTAAAAAGTTTCAATACATAACTATAAATGAAGACAATCGAGATTTCTTACTATTTCTTTAATATTAAAATATGCATATGAGAAAAAATTAAAGAAATCTCCTCACTGTTGAATAATTTTTGATTAAAATGCAGCTCTTCTCTATCCTGTCAGTGATAACTTTGGTTTACTTATGATTTACTTATCCTTGTTCTTTGCTTAGTTTTAGCAAAAGGCCTCATATTTTCAAGGAGTATCATTAAGGAGGTTTATCGCATGTGCGGACTGGCAAAAGTTTGTCTATGTTTAGAAAATGGTTGAATCATACTTGAGAAATGAATGAATAGTCTCCCTCTTAATTACAGATGAAGGCTGAATTTATTTATTAACAAAATATTCTTACTAAAGAGGACGCAGTGTATTACCTATGGCACTAAATCCTTTCATGATATTATTTGAAATCAGATTCAGTAGAACAACTTAGTCACATTATGTACGGTAACATGTTTACATCTATTACTTAGTGTTAGCATTTAGTTGTTTTTACCTAGTTGTAACAAGTTTTTCAGTGAGTCAAATGCATCCTTGTAAAACGGATGATTGAATGATTGCTTTGAGAAAGAACTGTAAAAACTTCCTCCTTGATATCCTCACCATTATCTTCGCAAGAATTTCATCTCAAAAACAGGAATAGTCATATGAATTCAATAGTTGTCAAAGAATGATGTTTTTTCAAAACTTGATCATTTATAAACGATAAAGGCCTTAAATAATTAAAGAAAAATAATCTTGCAAAATTAAAAAAACTTCTTTGTAAAATTAAAAAGTGTTTAAAGAATCAAAGAACGTTAGACAAAATATAATTTAAAAATAAAGCCAGGCAAAAATCAAATATGCAAGAATATTATACACCAATTTATAGATCTAAGAATGTGCTCAACGCAGATATTTTGAATAATTTTATTTCAAGAGTATACTGGCAATCCACACAGAAATGAAATGCGGAAAATTACCCTTAAACATATTTCCCTTCCTGCCATTACAATTATTTAATTAAGTTTAGAATTATATTTTCATACGATAGATGGTAAAACCAATGTCATATAGAGAAGTCCTGACAATTTGAGAAAATTATTTAATGACGTATCCTTTGTTTCCATTAATTCAAAAATATGATGCCTCTGTTTGGTGAAGTATTCTTAGTTACCCCTAATTTAGAAATATTATGTCTCTGCCTCGGTTAAAGAAACCGCACACTATTTTGGTCAAAGATATATCATGACGAATAATCATATTTAAATGCCTAAAGCTCATTTCTGATTTAGAAAAAAATAATCATAGTGGATTAAAACGGTAAATAATCCGTCTCTATAATATGCACACAGCCATGCACTGCTTAAAACAAATAAGAGATATTAAGACTGCAGGTGGATCTTGCCACTGGAGAATTGTTTGAATGGTTGATTCATTATCGAGAGACATAGTAGGCTATATGGGATGAAAAGACATTTGTTTGGCAGAAGAAAAAATCGTTTCATTGAGCATTTGGTACAAAAGAAAAGAAACATAATTCTCGCATGTGAAAAAAGAAAAAAAGTAATGGTATTTCCTTAAAATAAAATCGATTTTAATACGGGGTATGCATTCGCCAAACGTTCTTCAATGCTGAATACCTATAATGCATCCAGTTAATGAAGCTATTAATGTAGAGATGGGTTATTCGTTCCCACTCCTGAAGGAGAGCTCATTCCAATTCATGGAGAGTTTTTAAGAATGATACGCGTACTGCAACTCATCTGCCTAGAATGTCTCAAACATGTTCGATAGGATTCATGGTCAAAGAACACTCTGGTAAACCCATTCATGTGATCCCTTCCTCCAAAAGGAAATCCTTCACCAAGTTATCGCGATAAGACCAAAAATTGTAGTCCATTAATGTGAAATTATATCCAATTACTGCATCGTAAGGTTCTACAATAGGTCTCAGGATCTTATTCCTATATCGGCGAGCTGTCAGAGCTCCATTTCGATTGATACAGAGATCAGTGTGACCAGCATTAGTGATTCCAGCATTCTCTATCACTACCACACAGCCAAATCTTACACTTTCATGCACTAACGCAGGATTATTTCTATTGCCAATTTCCATTCAGATGAGAACCTACGTATTATCAGGATGAAAAGAAAAATGAGTCTCTTCAGAGAAAAGAATATTGCGCTATTTATTTCTCCACCATTGTACATGTTCTCTTGCCCGGTTCTTTGCTACTACCGTAACACACACTATAGTTCGGCGAGTATACTACTTTACAGAGTGAAGGTGGCTTCGGATCTATTGTGTCGAAACTGCTCTGTCTGTAGTTAAGCAAAGGTGTTTTTGAAGAGAGTGGCATTCATACATTGGTGTATCCGAGTCGATAATGTTAAATAACGGTCTTCATTGGGTATTGTTGCACGTCTACGCTCTTGCCTGATCTTTAAGCAGCATTTTAAATCTCCAAAAAATCGGTTCCAGATTCTGGAAATCATATTTTGTGAAACTCCAGTTACTTCTACTACTCCCTCTTGTGTTTGCTCTTCTTCTAACCACATAAACACTCTCCAAACATCTGGTATGATTAAATAACTTCGTTAAGACATCACATTCATCGAAAAAACATGTTTGTCTACTGAATGCCGATCATTTTTTCACTTTGTATCACATTAAGTTGAAAGCCAAATCAAATTCGCTGCCTCTAAAGCGTCGTCTTTGACGTCAAAACAAAATTTGCATACTGCGAATTTTTAAAATAATAAATATTTGTATTTGAGATTCAGTTCTTCTATTTTATGCAATTAAAATCTTTTTATACAGTTTTTTTAATCTACAACAATATCCTTTAATTGTTTTCAGCTGTGTATCATTTCTTAATTGTAAATAATTATTATATATCAAAATGTAACTTTTATAATTTTTACCTTTTAGCAGTGAAATCGTATAAAAACTTTTATTCTTCAAATAACCCCTTTTGTTGAAATAAGAGTAAATTAAATAAAATAATGTGTGATTAATCTATATCTCTATGTTAAACACATTAACTTACAATTTTATAGCCCTTTATCAGCATAAAACGATGCGATCAAAGGTACAACCGAATAAAAGTACAGGACTTTCCTCTACATAAAATCATTTTCTAATCAGTGGCTTTATAAATATAATATAGTTTCCTGAAACTCGTTATCTTACCATAACAGGGAATTTCTTTTCTGTTGTAACTCGGCAAGAATATTTTAATTTGTTAAAATTGTAACGCAAATGGCTGTAAGTATCGAGAGAAAATTATATAAAAGTCAGAAAAGTTACTAATATCAAGCTTTCTAATACATTTTACAGATTCATTCAATAAAGTAATAGTGTAACAGAATATTTTTGACAAAATATCAATACTATGAACATTTGCAGTTAATTAATGTAATTATTTATCTTTTAAAATCTGGCAACTTTTAGAAATGAAATAATTAATACAAAATTAATAATAGAATAATAATTTCTTATTTCATATATTCATTGAATCCATAGCAATATTATTTTGAGTTCATATAAACGTGATCTAATCATAACAATAATAGCAAATTTTTATTGGAAACAGCAAATACTTGAAATTAAATTTAAGAGAAAACACAGTAAGAGTGATTTAGCCAAGTGAATATTGACAAAAGTGACGTGGCTAATAGGTTATCCCTTCTTATGATCTTTGTTCAGTATTATATTAAATATTCTTACTGCAAAATAACGATTCATAAAAGTTTTATTCGATTCATGTGAGATATAAAAGAGACTTGAAATGTCTCAAAATTCACAGCTCTTTCCCTCTAGTGCAAGATGGCAAAGAAATTAAACCTAGTGATTTTGAGCTTTTCAAGCTTGTGTTTTATCATTCAGGGTTTGACACTTAATCCACAAGACTTTGCCCAACTCTATAAGTGCTATACTTATGCCAAGTGCTTTTCCGGTAAGAATAGAAATTTTCAAGAATTTTTTAATGGTGTATATTGGGATATTTATTGTTATATGCATTTTTAAGGGGAAAATTGATAGATAATTAGGATTATCTTATCAGCAATATTTTTATTAGGAAAACTATTCTTCTTACTTATTATAAAATAGAAACTCAGATTATACACTGAAGTGACAAGAGTCATGGGATGACTGTTAATATCGTGTCGGTCCTCCTTTTGCCCGGCGAAATGCAACAACTCGACGTGTCATGGAGTCCACTAGTCGTTGGAAGTCCTCTGCAGGAATATTGAGCCATGCTGTCTGTATTGAGCCATGCTGTCAGACGTCCATAATTGTGAAAGTGTGGATGGTGCAGAAGTTTAGGCGCGAATGGACTTTTCGATTATGTCCCATAAATGCTCGATGAAATTCATATCGGGCGATCTAGGTGGCCAGATCATGCACTTGAATTGTCCGGAATGTTCTTCAAACCAATCGCGAACAGTTCTGGCCCGGTGACATGGTGCATTGTCATCCATAAAAATCCCATCGTTGTGTGGGTACGTCAATTCCATGAATGGCTGCAAGTGATCTGCAAGCAGCTGAACATAACCATTTCCAGTCAATGATCGATTCAGTTGCACCAAAGAATCGAGTCCATGCCATCTAAAAACAGCCCACACCATTATGCAGCCACCAGAAGCTTGAACAGTGCCTTGCTGACAGTTTGGGTTCATGGCTTCGTGGGGTCTGCGCCACACTCGAACTCTACCATCAGCTCGTAACAACTGAAATCGTGACTCATCTGACCACGCCACGGTTTTCCACTGGTCTAGGGAGAGAGTCGAGATGCTCACGAGCCCAGGAGAGTCACTGCAGGCGATGTCGTGCTGTTAGTAAAGGCACTCGAGTCGGTCTTCTGCTGTCATAACCCAAGGAAGACAAATTTCGCCACACAGTCCTATCGGACGCGTCCCTCGTACGTCCCACATTGATTCCTGCAGTTATTTGACGAAGTGTTGCGTGTCTATTAACATTG
>JAOUZG010035799.1:7663-19884 GCA_026289955.1 Argiope argentata
CATTTTATTTGATCGACCAGGATCAAGTCATTACAATAATCTTTCCATTTTCCCTCTCACGATCTCCCCCCCCCCATGAAACAAGCTGTTACTTATGAATACGCGAAAGCGTCGAGGGTTTTGGAATCCGCGAATGAACAGTATGCTGAAAAAATTATATAAGGAAACATGCATTGTGCAGCGCCATCTATCGTGATTAACAAGCATTCTAAACCCAACATTGTTAAATAACTCGAAGTTCTTCATATATAGTGAGCAATTTGTACAAAAAACACGGTAACAAATATTTGGCAAAAAAAAAATGCTGCACTTCGGGACAATTATTGGAAAAATTAAATCACTTTTTAAGTATGTAACAAATTTGTATTTACTTAATAGTAGCATTACAAGTTATTTATAAAAAGAAATATCCATTTTAATTTTTAATTCAATTAATATTAGATAACCTAGCTATCACGTGACACATGACGTAAGAGAAAGTTTAATAACGATAAGATAAAATAATTACCCTCCACATGCTTCTAGAAAAACAACTTATCGGCTTAATAAGCTCTTAAAATAGCAATTTGATAAAAAAAAGTATTTTCAAGATTTTAAACGAGTTCCACAACTCTTTATTTTTAAAGTGCTCATATTTGGTTGTTTTAAAACTTATAAAATTAACTAGAAAACTTTATCATAATCAAAAAAGTACAGTAAAAATTGTTTGACGTCACTTTTAGAGAAATGGAATATTACTTCTTTGTAAAAAGTTTAATTAGTTTTTCATTTCTTTTATGAAATTCTTTCTGCAGATACTTGAGAATTTTAAAGTTACTTTGGAAAAACAAAGTAATTTTCCTGAAAGTTTACTACGCTGCTCAAATTTCATTTCTTTTTTGAGTTTTGATAACAGTTTTTCATAACTTTTGTAAAAGATTTCCCATATATATTTGATGAAAAATTACAACAAAGGAAGAGTATATACAGTGAATGAGTGGCTAAATAATAGAAGTAATTTATTTTTTTACTCTGCTAAATGTATTTTTGTTTTCGTGATGAACTTTACACAAATTATTTTAAAGAATTTTGATATGAGTTTTCATTATAAAATTTTTATGATTTTTAAGATTTTAAGCTATTAAACTTTTGAGAAAGAAAGAATTTTTAAACAAGCTTTAGGTTCAAACTTTCGATTCCTCAAATAACTCTAAAATTTTCCAAGTTTTCCATTATATTTTAAAATAAAATGTAGAAAACTGTTTATGCACCTTTTATTATGACATTATCCTTTTAAGTTTCTCAAGTACAGTTATTATTTTACTACGCTGCTAAATTTCATTTTATTTTGGAGTTTTAATAATAGTTTTTCATAAATTTGTAAAAGATTCCACTTATAATTGATGAAAAATGACATCAAAGGAAGGGTATACACATTGAATGATCAGCAAAATAGTAGCAGTAATTTCTTTCTTACTCCACTAAACGTATTTTTATTTTCCAGAAGAACTTTACAAAAAATAATTTCAAAGGAGTTAGAATTTTAATACCAGGATTAATCAAAAATTTTTTATGGATTATAAGACTATAATCTATTAAACTCTTCCGAAAGAAAGATTTTTTAAGTTAAACCTTTAAAAGATTAAAATGAAATCTGCTATACATATTTCAATGTATCATGTCAGAACAGGATTTCTTGAACGGCCAATCATCACGCACTCGTGCGAGTTAAATTATGTTTTTATTTATTTTAATTGTTTCAATTGAATGAGTCACTTTAGTATTGCAAACGATCCAAAAAAAACTTTGTCTCGCAATGATTGTTTAAAAAAAATATCACATTTCCTGCTTATTTAATTCCATATCATCACGCGCTCAAAATGACATTTTCCTAGGTTTTATTTGTTGTAGTCAATTACTTAATTTTTTTTTAAAATAAGAGCTTTTGTAAATGCGATGGCAACCCGTTATTAATAGCTGATTTTTTGAGATGATAGTAAAATTTCTATTTTTTGCTTACGAATTTTTTTTGACGACACAAACCTCATTCCCAAAATAACGTCATGTTCGTATGAAAATAAATCTACAATTTTAATATCAACACTATATAGTGTTTTTATTACTCTTTAGGTAAAGTCACCATATCCACTTATCTATGAAGAAAGACACAGAATATGAATTGCGTTGTTTGAAAGTTATTATATTTGGAAAATACGATAACTCATTTCGAGATGAGTCTAAAATTTGAAATGGCTATAGAAATCTCCCAACCAAATCATTATCCAATTTCCATCTATCCAGAATATTGTATTTTTGAATTATTCCATTTACATAGTCATGCATGAACAGAAGAAATGATTTTTAATAATCGACCAAAATTACTTATGCCTAAACAGATCTACGTTGCCTTTGATCCAAATGGCTAAACTTTTGAATTTACACACATCATTAGCTAAAGTAAATCCATAATTTGTTATTTCATATGCAGGGTAATTTAGAAATACGAAAATTTATTAAAATACGAAGATTGAAATTTTTTACCAGCACAAAAAAGGGTTTCTCTATGTTTTACAACAGAGAAGTAGAAAATTCTGTGAAAAAAAT
The DNA here is from genome assembly GCA_026289955.1 of Argiope argentata. NCBI lineage: Eukaryota > Metazoa > Arthropoda > Arachnida > Araneae > Araneidae > Argiope > Argiope argentata. The sequence continues at coordinate 10,247 of JAOUZG010035799.1, forward strand.
GTGAAATTTACTGTCTGGTAATGATATCCTTCGATAACAGCTTGGGTGTTAATATACAAGAAGTCGAATATCATTTTCCTTCCTCTAGTATTAGTTCCGTATACAAGTTTAATGAAACATGTAAAGGACCATGATTTCTTTTTATTAAAAAAAAACTTTCCTTTCTTTCAGTTTTTTACGCATCCCAATGATTTCTTATAATTCAAAGACATTTTCGTAATTTTTTTCCTCCATTATTATTTTGTTTTATGATTTTAACGAAACATATGCATGCCAATTTTTTTAATCATTCATATACTTTTTATTCATCCAATCAAATCCAAGTAAATTTTTAAAACTTGAAGTGGATGGCATTTGATGTTAATTCAGTTTTTTTCAAATATTAATGCATTAATTTTTTATTTATTAATTAAAATCCAACTTTCTCGTCAAAAATCTTCATTTTCCCGCCTCTAAATAAGTAATGCATTCAGCTTGTTTTTTCCACACACTAATGAGGTTAGGCTTAACATGTTTAAGGTCGATTATTTTAAACGATTCTGTTTATTTTCACAATGATTGATAAATTTAAAATCAATATTTTTAATTAATAGCATTTTCAGATTCATTTTGAATTACTTTTGTATTAAAATAACACAGAATAAAGAAAATTAGAATTTTTTAATTTGTATTGCTTTCCCCAACTGGTGTAGAAAAATCACGCATTTTGCGTTGCCACAATTGGATTTGAATCCTGAATTAGCATTGGAAATTCAACGCTAGTATAATTTTTTGATCAAATATTTATAGTAATTGTAATTGTCATGCCGGCACAGCCTTGTTGGTATGGCATTGGATTTGCATCCCTTGGGCTGCGAGTTCAAACACCATTTATGGAACGGTGAACGGAAATCACCAGGGAATTCGCTTTCTATTTTGCCACTTAATACTGTGATTCTGTCATGTTTCAATACATGTTTATATTAATCGTGATTATTTAATAAAGAGTAAATAAAATAAAACTTTTCTTTGTTAGTCCAAGTAGGAATTGATTTTAAAAAATAGTTTTTTATATTGCTTGTTTAAAATCAATCCTCACTAAATTATTATTTTATATTGCAGTTTTAATGAAATATTCGCATTCTTATGATTTTTTCTTATTCAAATATATTTTTATAGAATTTTCCTTCCTCTGTTATTATTTTTCAATACATTTCATAAGTCGCTTTCAGTATCCCTGAATAAACTATTTACTTTCCAAAATGTCGATATATATCTTTTAAACGCACAACACCCCTATAGCGATTTTTATATAAAGCAACAATGTATTTCCGAAGACTGCAGATCTGTGTTTTATCCGATTATATTTAAACGATAAAAATGCCGACAACAGTTCCATTATGGCGTTGTTTTTCCCTTCACTTCAAGCCTTAAGGTTGGGCATCTCTCCAGTATTCCATTATCCTAAGCATCCCTCGGCGCTTTTTCACGTCCCACCTCTCGGATCGCTGCGAGAGCGAACGTCGTTTATTTATCGTTTGCATAGCAATTTTTTTCTTTCTAGAAACCAAGAGAGGATGATGAAAAATAGAGGAAAATCCAATTTAGGTATGCACCAAAAGCAGGCCGTTCGAATTTGTAATTGTTCCGGAGGTTGAAAGTGGAGGACTTGGAAGGAATCGGAAAAAGAAATTCCAATCGCTTCTCGAGTGTTTTCAATCGTTCCGTTTAAGCGGGCTTTTAGCGGGAGGAAATCTGTTAGGCCAAATGATTCTGAAGTATGGTTGATGATGGCGCGAAATAGAATATTTTGGGGAAATTCTTTATTAATGAGTGGAAATCAGTTATCATTTGATATACTTTGGTGTTATGATTGATAATTGTTCAAAAAAATGAAATATTAGAAAAAGATAAAAAGCAAGTCCTATTGATAGGAGGAGTATAAACCTCACCTATTTGTGTACCCTCCAGGGTGGTGAGATCCAACCGCCATACCGGAAGCATTTCATTAACAAACCATTTTAATTATTCGACTATTTTAATAATTAAACTCTTCATAAGCATCCGCAAATTAGATATAAACGAAAGGGATAAAACAAAACAGAAGATGATTGCAGCCCTAAAAGAGTGAATGCTAACGGGGGGGGGGGGAAACGTCTGCAGTCATTTTACGCAAGGGCTGCTGGGAATTACCTCGATTTTAAATGATGTAATGACTGGGGTTCAGAAGGGGTTAACGTGTCTGCGTTATTAACTTGTCACGCCATGTGATTAAGCTCTTGAAGGAATGGGCGCTCGAGTGTGTCCCTTTGACCAATAGAGAGAGAGGAAGTTCTAAATTGGAATTGTCGGAATGTGCGGATTTGAGGGGTTTTATCCTTTTAACGAGGGTGTTGCTCGAATGGTGCTATGCCCTTTATTACAGTTAAATTTGATGGCACTTCAACACTGGAGATTTAGTATTTCCCTAAATCTAAATCAAAATAAAATGTTATGCATGTGCACAGAGTAGTTTTCCATTTTCTGTCTTTTATCATTGGGTCGATGCATAATTATCAGACATTTCTTTGATGTGATCTATTTTGATAAACATTTACAATATTTTATAAATGTGTGTGTTTGAGCATTATTCTAGTTTTAGGCCAGTGTTTCCCAACTTTTTTTGTGCCATGCCCACCAATCTTAACCTTTCTAAAGTTTTCACTCCCTCCCCCTCTGTAATATTCATAATAGTTAATATTAAAAAATTGATTTGTTCACTTAAGAAACATGAATGATGGATTCTAGGAATCAATCACTGTGAAATTGTTAACAAAACACAGTGAGTAAAATTTCAAAACATATAATGAAAAACTGAAATTCAAATTCTAAATAATTTTAATACTGATTTTTTATATTAATTTGGGTTTTTCATTTAGTGAGATCCTTGTGCTTAGTGCTTGATGCACATATAATTTATGTTAGGCTCCAATTTGGTTAGTTTAAGTCCCAAAATTAGGGTTAAAGTTGTATCAAGTCCATTTTCAAATTCCCCCTTCGAGACGCCCACGCCCCCTGTGTGTGGGAGGGAGGTTTGCCCCACGTTGGGAAACACTGTTTTAGGCTATAAAAATTTATAAAAATGGGTCAATAATCATGTTCATATTCGTCGTTTTATTCTGTATCATTTTGAGAAAGTATAGAAAGCAGAGCAGTCGTTTCGGGATCTCAATGATATTTTTGGTCAGAGTGCAGTCGATAAAGACAATGGTTTTCTCATTTCAAATCTGGTAACACTGGATTGGAAGATAAGTCAGGAGGATGTCGACCATCGGATTTTGAAGACCAAAGCACTTTTGGGAGCCATGGAAGGGGACTAATGCCTAACAATTGAAATGCCGGGCGACAACTTCAATGTGGACCATTCAACAACGCTTCGTATCAAAACGTTTGGAAAGGAATGGATAGATTCCCCCTCCCAAAAAAAAGCTCAGTTACAACCCAAACGTATTAGGATTTTCAATTTTTTTTGTCAACGAAATGGTCCGTTTCTAAATGATTTTATCATTGGTGATGAATCATGCCAAGACCTCAAAAGAAAGAAGCTTTATGTTCTGACAGGAGTTTCACCAAAACGAATAACGAAGAACATGCACTATAAGAAGGCAAAGTGGTATGTTTAGTGGGACAGAAGATGGATCATCCAATGGCATACCAACTTTAATAGGACTTGCTATTGGTGGAGCGGCAATAATAGCGAATTCTATACAAAAACGGCAAGAGAAAATGCTTGATAATTATGCACCAACCTAACATTTTCTCATGTACTTAATATAAAGAAAGTATAACACATTTCGATGCAAAACCTCTACATTTTAGACCTTTCTGTCGGAAAATGTGTGAAAGATAACTCAAAAAAGCTTTTGAATAGACGGATGAAGTTGGATATATGTTCTTTATACCAGATTTGTAGATTTCTAGATAGACCAATTTTGAGCAAACTGTGTTTAGAGAAATCCCGCTGTTTGTCTATTTGAATACAGCTTTTAACTACAGAACAAATAGAGCTATACAGATAAGATTTAGTATACATATTTAGCATTTATAGTGTAAAAAGCTTTTGAATTTGCGCCACTTTTATCCATGGCTTGACTAGTTGATGTTATGTTCTATCAGAAACATATAATCACGATAACTCAAAAACTGAGTTACTAAAATAAGTTCGTATTTAGAATGGGGCTTTGTAACTCCAAGTTTTGTATGAAATTTTTGTTTCAGTCAGATGAAAAAAGTATAACTGAAGTCCCTATTCGATTATTGAACGAAATTAACCGCAGAGGTTAATCACCAAAAATCTTGCAATATCTTAAATAAATATGATACATTTAATACCAAATGTTAACATAACTACAGTACACCAAAACCAAGCAAAGCGTCCTCTGTCATGATATTTATTAGAGAATATACCAGAAAACTAGTGGAAAACTCCTGTCTCTGGTTTTCATTTAATGATTATTTTTTAAAGAGCTATGAATTTTAAACTGTATCCGTCACATGCAGGATGAATATAGAAACTTTACTCAACATACTTAAAATAACAATAAAAATTAAATTCAAACCTCTTATTTTAAAAGAACGTTTTTTTTTTGTTTCACACGGGAGCCTATAACCCTTAGGTATTTCATCAATTTCCTAAGTTTTCAAGCCAGTTTCAAAAACCTTTCACCACACATTTTGTGCGGGAAAAGACGTGCGCAATAAAGTTACACTAATAACATTACACTAATAACATTTTATGTATCTCACCAATCTTTATTTCATGTGATACCTCATTATCCTTAACTAAGCTCAATTAACGTTGTGATGAAATACCAGCTACGATGTCACAGTTCTTCGTCAGTTTTTTTAAAAATGCATCTGCTGTCAAAGACGCATACGTAATAATAAAGCATTAATGGTAAAATCGGGGCAGCCTTTTAAAAACGCATCTTCTTTCACAGAAGCATACGTAACAGTAATGCAATACTGGTAAAAGCAGGTAAAAATGTTATTTGCTCTTAAATTTCGGAGACATCTAAACAACATCATGTTCCCATATGATAATAAATGCCAAATATAATATAATATAATATTGTGAAAAAATATTTAAATTTCTATATCATAAAAATGAAATAGTTAAAAAATGTTTTTAGCGTCGATAAACATTGCTCTGCCATTACATTGTACCATGATAATTGCTGTACATCTTATAATAACTGATATACTAAAATCGTACTATATTTGTGCCCTCTTATATAACATTTTTTCTAACGAAGGAATTACTACATTCGATACAGAATTTCATGCTTGAATCAGAATAGCTTCGCGAATAAAACCTGAGTAACCCCTTTCATTTACATGTGAAATGCGGATAACAATATAAACTGAAGAGAAATGGTATTCTGTAAAGCTGAGGGGGTGGAGGGTGCTAGGAAAGATAGATATGCAGACGAATCCTTAGCAGTAATGTTTCACAGGGTTTGTCGAAATAATTCGAGTGGTAACTCGCTTTTAAAAGTTTTAATAATAGTTAATCTGAGTTGCTTAAGAGGTCTGGATTGCAATTTTATCAAAACAAGGTGATTAAATTGTGATTGGTTGCTTAGCAAAATGTAGCAAATTTACTATGTCAGAAAAGGTGTTTAAAGCTAGAATAGCGGGTATATATGAAAAAGGCATGACAAGTTTTAATATTTTAATAAATGCATAATTTTTAATTAGACATTGTATCTTGATTAATTGCTGTTTAATTTGCGAACGTGTAAACGATTTTTAATTGAAATATGTGGAATTAAAGTTTAAAGACAGGAACATGCTATAAATATCAAATTTAACAGATAGAGCAAATTTTTTCATTATTTTTCTATAAAATAATTTAAGTTCTAATTTCAAACAATGCAGATTATTTAGAAGTAAACATATTGCCATTTTTATTGAATATTTTGCTACTGAATATTGGGAAACATTTATTATTTTTTCCGAATCAGCTTAAATAGTCGCCCTAAAATATTTTCACATTATTTTTAGAAAAGATTTTATCTCTCTCCTCCTCCATTTGCATTAAATTGTCGATTTTGAATAAGGCCTTTATGCTTTACCTAAAATTATGCGGATTGGTTACAAAATCTTTGGATCTAACGTTTTACGAGCATTGATAACAAAATATTTGGCATGAATTTAGTGTTTTCATCATCTCTTTTCCTTTTAATAAAAATTAATATTTTAATTGGTTAGCAGTTGATTAATAGTTTAATTGGTTACAAGATCTTTGTAAGGAAAATCTTTGACGTTCCATGAGCATTGGTTACAAAATCTTTGGCATGAATATAACGTTCTATGAGCATTGATTACAAATTTCTTGGCTTGAATCTAATGTTTTCATCATCTCTTTTCGTTTTAATAATAATTAATATTTAAATTGGTTAGCTGTTGATTAAGAGTTTAATTTGTTACAAGATCTTTGTAGGGAAAATCTTTAACGTTCTATGAGCATTGATTACAAAATCGTGGGGATGAATCTAATGTTTTCATCATCTCTCTTCCTTTTAATAATAGTTAATAGTTTAATTGGTTACAAAATCTTTGGCGTGAAAATCTTTAACGTTCCATGAGCATTGGTTACAAAAACTTCGACATGAATCTAAAGTTCCATGAACATTGATTACAAAATCGTGGGAATGAATCTAATGTTTCCATCATCTTTTTTTTAAATTTTAATAATAATTAATAGTTAAATTGTTTAGTTGTTGATAAGCAAGTTAATTGCTTACAGAATCTATGGCTTGAAAATCTTTGACGAAAATTCTTTGATAACTTATTTCATTGATAATTGATTGATTACATTGATTATTAATTGGTTTCGCTGATTAAATTGTATAAATCAATGAGTTTCTATTATCATGGGTTACAAAATCTTTGGCGTGAATATAACATTTTAGAGGAATCTGTTGTGCTAATATACATGCATGCTTTTTTAAAAATAAATGTATCAAAAATTTAACATATAATTATTTGTGATAGTTAAACAGTTGTGTAACTAGTAATATAAATTGACTGACATGTTGCGAATATAACTTTCTCATTTATAGTCGTAAAATTATTAATGTCTTTTATTGTTTTCAATGGCTCATTTCATTGATATTTGATTGATTTCATTGATTATTAATTAGTTTCACTGATTAAATTGTATTGATCAATGATGAATTTCATTGGTAATTGATTCATTTCACTCATTTTATTGATTTAAAATATTGCATTTATTAATTACTGCTTTTGCGTGCATGAAAAGTGCAAGTCGACAATCAGTAGCTCTTTTATCAAATAGGCTCAAAACTGAATGAGAAGCAATATTTAAGAAGAAAATCCTGTATACTAATTATCTTTTGAAGGCATAGAATTTACTTGCATTTAAATTAGACAGAGAGTAAGCTAACTTTCTTTTAAATGGATTTCATTCAAAATTTGGTAAATATTTACAAATATTATCTTAAATTCATATCTCAGATTTCATTCCTCTAACTTTAACGTTTTTGTGTTATTGTGTTCAGAGATAGACAGAATCACAAATTCATTTTCCTGATTCAGGGAGATCCGTAAAGATATAATTCAAAGGAGTCTCGAGTAATAATTTTTTAATAAATACAAAACTTTATTTTTTTACATCGTTATGAGGAATTAATAATCACAAATAAGTTTAGCCTCGAATACTTTGTTTATGAGCTAGCATAGCCGCATCAAAAGACGTCTGATTTCATTTTCACCTGCAGGTAGAATGACAGAAGCAAATTTTGGTGTGGCCGAAAAGAAAAATAAATAAATAAATGGAGATACCAAAGCGAATCATCAATAATCCTTTCATTTCAGAGGTGGTTCAATTATCTTGAGAATTTAGACTGTTTTAAAAATGCAGAGTTAGTGTTTGAGAATGATGAAATATGCATACTTTTTTCAGCTATCATACTTAACCCATCAACCGGTTTGCCCATACACCGTACGTGCATCAATTTATCGAATTTTGATAGTTGTAAACAAAAAATAAATCATTCATAACCATTATAATTCAATAGTAAAATGACTTCGTATACGTAGATAAGCCAAATATTCCATGGCTTTCCATTTGAATGAAAATAAGAAGATATTCCCAAGATAGAAGGTGTCATCTTATTAGATAGTAAGGAAAATAAACCGGTTAAGGGGTTAAACTTGTTGTGGAATGAATACTTGTCTATATTTCCTGCTCACATTTTGGGAGATACATTTTAATTTGGAGAGATAAAAAAAGTGAGAAATTAATAGGCGACATTGGAAACCAAATGTTGTGGTTTGTTACATTGCAGTTTTATGTGTTGAATGAATCTCAGTATATAGAATTTTAAAGACTTCTAAGGAAAAGAATCTATATATAGAGAAAATTTAATGCACATAAATATATATTACGAAGTTTTTAAACCTTTCGTATTAAAAATTTGTAGTTTATTTATAGTATTAAAAGAAATGTTGAAGAATCAAAAAAATGTTTTTGAAAATGTAAACATATATGAAATTTTAGAGTCAAATACTGGATGAAATTATTTACATCCCTGTCGATTTTTTGTTGCATTTTTTTTCTTTCACTTACTCGAATTTCTCTTTTGTGTTTTAGGATACCATTCAGGCGTCATGCTAGCTAAAAAAATGCGATTCAAAACTAAATTTAAGTTGAAAATATAGCTCATATTGAGAGATGTGTTTCATAGAACGAAATCTATACTCAATACTCGATTCGTTAGAAAACATTTTCTTACACTAAATGAGTTTGGTAAGACAAAATTGATTGGCAACTATTTTTCTGGTTTTATAAATTAATTTCATAGTACTTGAGACAATGGCAAGTATTTTTCTTTCCATATTCGTAAAAATCTTTCCGTTTTTAAGCAGATTAATCTGATATTTGTATCATAAATATAAGTAACAGTTATTTATATTCAATTTCATTTTTTTTTCTTTTTATTATAAGCAAATTCAATGACTGCGTTTTAAAAAATCAGGCCCAATTATTTTGCAAAAATTGTTTGCTATTACGAAATAATTCGAAACTAATAGTTTTAAGAAATAATTCAAAACTAATAATTTTAAGAAATAATTCGAAATTAATAATTTCAAGAAATGATTTAATAATAAATAATTCAAAACAGAAATAATTCTATATATTGGAAGGTACATTTTATTAAAGTCATAAAATTGTATGTCGATGTATGCAGGCTTTTAATTCATGGAATTTCGATACATGTGAGCTCCACTTATATAACTCTGTTTGTATTTATAAACTCCAATGATTAAAGATTTAAGAAAGTAAGGAAACTAAGATTGAATATGATTTAATAATATAACATCAATAATATAATAATATAAAACATTATTGCAAATTAATCAAATACTTTTTTAAATATCTAATTGTAAGAAAACTTTTCGAAAAAACTAAAACGAATCCTAAATAAGAATCATTGGAATATTGTAGAATTAGATCTTGTGAAATGATATTTTTAAAGTTATGACCAAAAGACTCTAATATTTATCTTAAATTATAAGTAATTAAAACAGTATAATAAGTAATGATTTCTATTTCCGAATTGTATATTCCTATGCTCCAAGATATATTTATC
>JAOUZG010035803.1:2050-12974 GCA_026289955.1 Argiope argentata
ACAGTAGCTCACAAGTAGTAATCGGTAGCAATAACAATTACAGCCCATTACAACAAACAGTAGCTCACAAGTAGTAATCGGTAGCAATAACAATCACTGCCCACTATGACAAACAGTAGCTCACAATTAGTAATCTTTAGCAATAACAATCACTATGACAAACAGTAGCTCACAATTAGTAATCTTTAGCAATAACAATCACTATGACAAACAGTATCTCACAAGTAGTAATAGGTACTAATAACAGTCAAACCATACAAAGCGAGCAGACCGAATTCAGCAGGAGGAGGAAATCTTCGTAGCTTTACTCTACAATCTCTAAAAATACCTATCGCATCGCTTTAACTGTATCAAACAACCGACTCACTACTATAAGAACGGCTACTCTACGCACTACTCGATGCTGCTTCTACAATAAAGGTCAGGACTCGACACACAGCTCAATTCAACAATTGCTTGAACTCCACTCAAAGCCTGCACTTCGCTGGACGAATCCAATTATTCGCCGTTAACTCGTTCCCCGATTTAATGACTTCTGACGACTGACTTCGGCTTGAGACTTCTGTCCTTTCATAGATCCCGGAGGCGGGTAGAGAAGGTTCAGGAACAATCATTCATATCTCGATTCCTATTGGATCACTTACTAAAATCTTAGAAATTTCTAGTGTTATTTGTTTTGTCGCTAAAGTAGCCAAATATATCGCCAAGTCGCCAAATGGTAGCCAAGCTTTGGGATCATTGACTCGGAACCCGATCAACAACGAAGGAAATGTTCGTAAAATGGACTTTCTAACGATCGAACTAATTTTGATGGAAAGCAACATTTCAGATTTGTTACGATACTAACCGGTCATCTTACGATACTAACCGGTCATCTAATAATAACCGCTTCTTTTGATATAAGTGCGAAATATTGCAAACTATTCCCTTTAACCGGTTATTATATATTAATGAAGTCTAATATGATTAAATAATTGATTAACGATTTATATAGGATTAACACATGTGTATGCATGTTGGTATAGGGTTTTAAAACTTGCTGTGGATTTTTTTCTATGCTATTTTTTCTAACGTTCACAATACAGAATTGAATATCTTAATTGTTGTTGAAGTGTGACTTTGTAGTTTCTAAATCATCCTCCATTCTGCCGTATTTAAAATTACCACCTAAATTTGAGAAAAAAAATAATATAAATTATATAAAAGCCGAAAATTGGCAACGAAAGAATAGGAAGCTCAACTTATAAAATAAATAATCAATTGATATGGTCTAGCTGTTGCCAACACATGAAAAACACGCGAAAAAATGCCATTTTCCAAGCTTCATTACTGATTATTAATAATATCAGATAAATGTGATAAATTCATTTTAACCAGAATATTTTGCCATCATCAAGACCGGTTAGTATTATAATAACCGATTATTCACATTCACCTTAAAGTATATGTTATTGCTTGAAAGAAGAATAAACTCATTTTTTGTGTTTTAAGATGCGTTACTATGCTAGGGATGATTTTTTTTTGAAAAAAAATATGTAAAATAGTGTTTTGAAATAAATTTTTAAAAAATAAACTTTATCAGTTGAAAATTGAAAATTATTTTTAAAAATAGGGGATTTTTCCCACATAAATTTAGGTATAAAACGAAAATGTTATAATTTAGAAATTAATCATATGATATGCTGAAAAATTTTGCAAAAAATTTGAAGCACATTTTAATTGATTCCTGCCATGATTAAACTATATTTTTATCAAATCTTTACATATTTCTGTCTACTAGCAAATAATATAGAGGGTTCAATTTTTTCCACATTGTGAAAAATTTAAACAAGTATAAAAACTTAACAAATAAATTCAAATCATTAATAAAACTTAATGTTAAAGCATAAATTTGAATAAACTTGACAATAATATTTAAATATTAATGATATGAATTTTTGTGGTGTTTATAAATTCAGAAAATCTATTTAAAAGCTATAACATGGATTCTTTATCAAAGCGATAATACTCAGATTGTTTGTCAAATTCGAGGTGTAAAAAAAAATTGCAATGTTGACAAAAATTAATTAGTGAGGTTTTATTAAGCTAATAAAATCAATAAATCTTAATAAAAAATTCGAACTCTTTTAGTAAATGAGTTCTTAAATTTCCTTAAATGTTATTTCTAAACAAATATTCTTCCGCTTCATTTCTGAACGAACAATAAGTTTATAAAACTTGCAATGTATTTAACATCTAATGCAATGTATTAATGCATTAATGCATGCTTCTAATACAATGTATTAACTTCTAATGCAATGTATTAATGCATGCTTCTAATGCAATGTATTAATGCATGCTTCTAATGCAATGTATTAACTTCTAATGCAATGTATTAATGCATTAATGCATGCTTCTAATGCAATGCATACTTCTAATGCGATGTATTAACTTCTTCTAACCACTTAAAGCTTTAACGTCCAATGAGACCAATAATGCAATTGGTTAGAAGGTCTCTCTTTGTCAGTTTGGGTGTCATAGTCAATCTTTCTGTTTTTTGCCGGTAACAGCAAGCTAAGTGCCGTATTCATGTTATTTATTTAAATTCTGTCCGAGAATTTGTCACCTTATTTCATTTGAGAATATAAAAGAGGTAAACATTGAGGAAGTATATTTCGATAATATGTGATCATGGGGATAAAAGTTTTTAATCAATAATGATGAAGATAATATTTTATGGCGGTCCTGCTTTCATAAGATGATATCGCGGTTTAAGCTGTGTATTCTTACCAGCAGATTAATCATCCGATGCACGAGTCAATGCATTTTTACTGCCCTCAGAAGATTTATATATATATAGACACATATACGATCTAACACATACGACTATATAGCGTTAACCTTATAAGCCAGATAATATCCCTCGAGCTGAAGAGTCCCTTTTGTTCGATCGGTATGATACTCGGCTATAGGCCCAAACGTGCAGGTTCGTACCGCGACCTTCAATTGCTACATTGATGACCTTGACAACGCGACCTTCTGCAGCAGTCGTGGCGCCATCTACCAGCCAACAAAGCCGTCGCTAACTCAACGCACCAAAGCCGTCTCTTAAGCCGTTGCTAACTCGACGCACCAACGAACTCACATGCTTGTCATACGCTTGGAGCTTTCAAAATCGTTCGTCTCTAGTCCGACTCACTGGTGGGGGAGTACTGTAGCGTCAACCTTATAAGTCAGATAATATCCTTCGAGCTGAAAGGTTCCTTTTGCTTGATCGGTATATTATTCGGCTATAGGCCCAAACATCGCAGGTTCGTACCGCGGCCTTCACTTGCTGCATATATTTACGTTTGCTATATATTCCATTATCTATCAAAACAAAAACAGTTTCGTAATATTTGTTTTAATATGAATTTTATTATTTACGCCTTTGCTGATATGAATGTGTTTTAATTTAGCTATCTTATTATTCCATTTTTAAAGCAACATCAGAGCTATTTTGACATGGATATCATAATTTAAGGACACTTGGAGGACGACACTTGAAATGTCATGAACTCTCAAAACTTCCACAGTACCTAAGCGGGAAGACGTTTGGCCCGACGGATTTACCATATTCCAAACTCGCTTGCATGATGGTTCTTCGTTGAATCTGGTCTTGAACATAAAACCAACCAGTTCTGAAGCTGAGATTATATCACCTGGTCACCTAAACCCGGAAGAAAGTATAGACAACCTTCTATCAGTTTTTACTTGGTAATTATGAGGATAATAGTCTTTAGTACTTATAATAAGCATACTACTTATTATTTTTTGTACTTGGGAAACTCTGTAAACATTAGAAGATTTATTGTTTTGCAAGAAACGCGAAAAGTTATTTTGAATGCAAAGTTCTGACGACAGATAAAAAAATTTTATGAACAAAGTGGAAGTGAAATTGTTTTATATATCCATCGTTCGATAACATTGTTTATCTTTATCCACGCATAAAAAAAAAGATTTATTTTCAAAGTTACCAAAATTATGTAATCGAAGATAATCCACATAATCTTCATTTCTCACTAAATATTTCTGTTTCATTTCAAAGCAAACCATCCTTAAAACAAAAACTCTGTTCAGTAAAGCTTCACTTCCTTTTAATACTAAATTTAACTCATTCCAACAATAACAAAAGCAATGGATCACTGCGAAAGTTTCTGCGCTCTTCAGTTTACTTTCCGAATGTTATTATTATGGAACAGTCTTAAAGACTATTCAGCGCTGGGAAAGATCAACCTCTTCCAGAAGAAATCAACCACAGTCCACCTATGACGTCCGAGGTTTAAAATCAGAGATCTCTCGAAATAGATCGCGTATTGTCAATAAAACCAACGATGTTGAAATAGGCAGATACGAATAAGGAAACGGGGACTGCTATAAATATGGATGGTCATTTTATTTCCGGTCGTTGAAATATTGACGAAAGCAAACTTGGGGGAGGGGGGTAAATGAAGCATGACGTCATTTGTGGGCAAGCCGTTAAAAAGCAGCTATAAAGCATCGCATTAGTTTGTTTTTATAGCTTTTTGGTGATGGAAATGGCTAAAACTGGAACGAATTCTAAAATGGGCTTTGGACAGGAAAAAACTGATCAGATTTTTTTCTTCTCCATTTTATTACTAGTTATTATTATATGTAATCATCGATCTAAAATTCGTTTTTTTATTTAGTTTTTTTTAATGTCTATGTCATTTTTAATTTAAAATGTTCATAAAAAATGAATAAAAACTCGTTGGTAGTTTTCAACTTCGGTCATTGATCTCCACTTCGGTTGTTGACAAAAATAAATCTTATAGATATATGAACTGCCCTAGTAGTTTCAGAAATAGAAGGGTTTAAAATTTAATGCATGGTTCCAACCTAAAATAACTACATGTGCTGGTTTTTTGAAAGTGTATTCTAATTTTCTACTCTGCCATCTGTCTCTGTTTTGCCGTAAAAATTCCGACAAAATTTCTTCAATCAAATGTGACAATTATAAGAATTACGAGATCCTTTGATCTGAGCCTATTTTTCACATAATTTGATGAGTAGAGCTTAATTCAATTAAATTATAAGTATGTGGAGTATAAATCCTTAACAGACCAATAAAGATCTGAAACAGACCAATGTCTGGACATTTTCCTGGTTTTTCTTTCTTTCTTCCTGCTATAATATTTGGAGAAGGAAAAATTAGTTTTAAAAGATATTTATTCACAGAAATAGCAATTAACATTAAACTTAAATGAAAAACAGGTTTAACAGTTTAAAATTCTCCTAGGTTTTCAAAACCAAACTAATTTAAAAATGCTAAATATCTAGAGTCCAGGATCTGGCCATTACATACATCACAAAACAAAAATATCTCCTCTTTTCTAGCCTCATCCGTTTTTTTATTCCGCTGACTTCACTTCGGTTTAACTCACAATAAAGCTGAAGAGGTTCCAGCAAATTAGGCTCCAGAGCGACTATCTTTAAATCAGTGGCAAGGCACTGCGTTTACTTCATTTTCTGCGATAACCGCTGTGTTTTGAGGCGGAAGCTGTATTTGAGTGCGAATGTTCATCCACGGCTAGGAAACAATCTCACAAGAGTGAGGTACGTCCTTAAAGGGTCTAGCTGTGACTATATATCACAATCTTAAGTTACTTCTTCAGAAGCAAACTACAAAATACATTGCACGAAACCTGTATTAATTCCACTCTTAATAATTAGCATCAATAAGAAAAAGTGCCGAAAGAACCGGCGTCTTGGTATAGGGGTAGCGCATCTTCCCCGAGAGCTGGATGTTCCGGGTTCGAGTCTCGGTTCAAGCATAGTTGTTTTTTTGTGTTCTATCTGTGAGGTGTGTGAATATGCTAACCTATAAAAAGGAACTGTGCAAGCGACTGTGATGAGAGAGTAGCCAAGTCGCATTCTTGGCCTTAGTTGGCGCTGCTTCAAAGCAAGAGACGCTCTTTTCGGCTTAAAACTCGCTGATGAAGCGGCAAAGCTTGCCCATTGCATGGGCCACTGATAACAACAACAATGTACATAAAATAACCAAATTAGTATAAAAATAATAAAAAAATTGCAATGAAAAATTGATCAATTTCTTAATCTTATAATCTATAGTTTTAAAATAATTGATATAACAAGACAATCAGTTCCCTAACACAATTTCTAATTCTATTTTATGATTTTTTTTTGTTTGATTTAAAAACGAGGATCTTGAATAATTTATCAATTGTCGCCTACCTCCGACAATAAAAAGCTCAAAAAATGTCAAATATGCAACTTTACAGTTCATTCTGTTCATATCAGAGTACCCCCCCCCTCCAACTACAGGCATTGATCATATTTCATCAATTTTATTTCATGTCTTAAAAATCATGACTTAAACATACGTAATCAATTATCTATCAAAGCATTTTTCCAGAGAATCCTGAAATAATTATTTCATTGCACATGCTTTATAATTCTAACAATAACACTCTACAATATTTCAACAATTACTTAAAAAATCAGTGAGGATCCATCAACCCCAATCATTTCACCGATTTCTCCAATTTTTTTATATTAAAGTTTAAATTAATTTTGTCAATTGAAAATTCATGACACTGTTCAATCTCTTCATCATCATCAATGATCTCTTGCCTCTACAGACGACAAGAGATATAGAAAAGTAAAGCTTTCATAAACTTCCCCATCCTCAACTACTGGACCAATTTCTTCAATTTCCTTAATCCACAAAAGTATGTTGCTAACAACTTAGACTAGCTAGTATCAATTGTTCAGAATGAATTAAAGTGGCACTTTCGTTAAGCTTTCAGCTTCGAGGTTTTGAATTTTGAGACCATTGATTCCACTGGAGGACCATTGCGTAAATAAACTTGGCGCAGATGATATCTGTTGGCGTCAAATGCCCACCCGTTGATGTGAAGCTGAAATTTGAAGGGAGTATGTCAGTTCAAGAGTACTTCTTGTCATTTTTCTGGTATAATAAGATCCTTTTTAAAGTAGCTTTATCATTGCTTTCAAAATAAATTTAATGTAATGTAAAATTCCAAAGTTGATTGATAAATTAAATTATTGGTATTGATATTATGACTGGATGTCTTGTCTCTGAAAGTGTTTAATAATTCATTAATATAAATCAATTTATTTACGATCACAATTATCGAAAATTTAAAGGTCAAGTTTCTTCATTACCGCAAATAAATTGCAAACATAAGAAATGAAAATTCTAATATGTTTTAAAAAAACTTTAGACAGTTAGAAACTTAAATAATAATATTTATCTTAATTTAATTGACATTTTTCCAAATGACTTTGTTTTTAAACAGCGTAAGGAGAAAAATAAAATATACAGAGAGTTTACTTTAATTTCAAAAAGCCTTTGTCAGTGTTCAAAATTAATTATTTGACTTCAAGTCCAAACATATAAGAAGCACTTTTATGATATAAAAGTTTATTTTATAGAGAGATGCTATTGAGAACAAGAAAGGGTATTTAATCTTTCACAAGATACAAAACACAAAGCACAAAAGATTTCACATCACTGGCTTAAAGACACTAATAAAATATAAAATTTGCTTGAATGATTTTGAAAATTATCTGCATATTTTTATGCATTCAACTATTAAAAGTTTATTCTTTAGTTGTTTACATATTTCACTCTTTTCGAATAAAGATGTGTTCTTAGAAGATAAATATAGGGAATCAAGGTGACCTTGAAATAATAAAGCGTATGAATAAAATAAAAAATAAAAATAAAAAAAAGACTTCTACAAAAGGACTTGACTTGCCTTCTGCCCAAAGTTATTAGAATATATTTTGTATGAAAGTTGATTTACAAAAAAATATAAATAATTTGGATAGGAAAGGAATAAATTTCATTTTTTTTCGGGAAAAGCGTCCGAAAACTCTATTCTTATTAATTCTTACATATTCCACTCTTCAAATAAAAAAGTGTTCTTACGAGATAAATAAATTGAAATAGAGGTGACCTGGAAATAATAAAATGTATAAAGAAAAGTTAATAAATAAACAAAATAAAATAAAAATTTAAGAAAGGCCTCTACAAAATGATTTGACTTGCCTTCTGCCCAAAATTTTTAGAATATATTTTCTATGAAAGTTGACTTACATATATAACTGCAAATAATTTGGACAGGAAAAGAATAAATTTCATTTTTTTTTCGAGAAAAACATTCAAAATCCAAGAAAGCTCGGCTCTTTCGGGATATTAAATCATTATGCTAGTATCTATATACAAGAATGAAATGTTTTTGTTAATTTGAACTTTATGTAATTCCTTATATCCTTCGACAAAATGTGAGCAAAATTTGGCATATCTGTTCCTTAGCACTTAGAAGGAACGACTGCGCTTTAAAACATTGCTAAGCTATCATGAAATTCCTTTATAATGAGTTCACGTTTTACCTCAATAATTTCGAAATACAATTTTACATAAAAAATATTTTTACAATATCGTAAGGAATGGCATTTGGGTGATATATATGCTCAATTTTTTTTATGCTTAGGTATAGATAAAGTATTTAATCGGTCAATTATTTGAACTACAGATTTTGACGAATCTTTGTGTTTTAGATATCTCTGATTTTGATGAACACATTTTCAGACAATGTCCGTCTCTCTCTCTCTGTCCGTGACTAAGATAGTACAAAAGGGCTTTGAACTAGAGATGGTTGAAATTCGGGATATTATCGAATAGGAGTTAATGTGATCAGTACAAAACACAGACAGGTAGATAGATAAAATTTGGTACAAAGATACAAAATCAGTAGTGTAGGCACCTATTAAATTTTTGGCGAAATTCCTTCATAGCTTCAATATCTGTTGGTTTGAAATTTCAGTAACAAGTAAACATGGTATATTAAAAGCCCAATGATTTAAATATATCAAATTTGGTAAGAGATGTTTTAACTACGTTTGCAGTTTTGTTTCAAATTTTTATTTCATTAAGTTGAGGAAAACCCCATCTAATACACAAATTCAATTTTTGAATACCATTAAAACATGCCCGGAATTAATCATCAAATTACTTGATAAAGATGACATGATAGAATCTGTAAAAATGCTGAATCCTTGCCAAAGTTGATATCTCCAAACTCTTGAACCAGAATGCCATTTAAGACGTTTTCTGACTTGATTTGATTTTTAGACAGCATGCGAGAAAGTTTTGAGAAGTTCCCTTCCGCTGTTTTGAAATTATTTCTTTAATTTCAATCAATTTTTCAAATTCATTTTATTATAATCTTGCATATTTTTTATTATACGCATCTTTTATATTGATCAATTAATTATTAATTAAGATTCTAAGAGGAGGTTTCTATATTAAGAATAAAGGCTTCATCTTAAGGAGCTGAATAGGAGAATTCAAAATTATACAACATGTTTTGTACTTAGTTTATATTGAATTGTATAATATTGTTCCGAATTTACTGCTTCCTTTGGTATTCTTTTAAGATTTGAGACTGGATGTAGAAATGAACAGTCCTTTAGTTCAGACGATGGTGACTTTTATTGCACGTAGAGAGATGGATAACAAAACGACAAATATATATAACCGAGGCAAAGATAGATAACACACTGCAGCACATTTCAACAAACAGTAGCTCACAAGTCGTTATCAGTAGTAATAACAGCCACAGCACACAAATTTGCCAGTCAGAATTCAGCAAAGGAGGGAATCTTCATAGCTGTACTCTACGGTCTCTCCAAACGGCATAAATTATCCACTGTCTCCTCGTTTTAGCTATAACCTACTGCCGACTAACTACTACATGACTGGTTACTCGAAACACGACTCGATGATGCTTCTACAATAAACACCAGAGCTCGACACATATCTCAGCTCAAAAATCGCTTTTGGGCACAAAGCCAAACTGGACAATTTCGCCGTTGCCTCATTAACCTCTCAACGACTCGTTTCACGACTCCAACTCCGGGTCCGATTCATTATGACTGGAGTCTTTAGTCTTTTATAGTTAACGGGAAGTGGACCGTATCAAGGGATGGAGTAGGCTTGGTATTAATAAGAAGTATCACAGCTCCTATTGGTTCAATCGTTAAAATGCTCGAAGTTTCCTATCTATTTTCTCGAATATATTTTTTCAACAAATTTGTCGCCAAATCACCAAGATTATAGCCAAGACCTGAAACCACTGACGAGCCACCCATTCAGCATCCAAAGAAATAGTTGTAGAAATCTCTTTCCAGTTCACTAACTGGGCTTTGAAGCAACTTTACAGGTTTTTAACAATATGAATTGTAATGTATTTGTACTGTATTAATTTGTATTACATAATATGTATCGTATATAGCTTGTATAAAATTTTGTAATATGTAATGTATTTAGTTTGTATTGAATTTTATAACATGTTTTGCATATAGTTTGTACTGAATATTATAATTCGCATTGCAATATTTAAGTTGTATTGAATTTTATAAAATGCATTGTGTTTAGTTTCTATTATTTTGTATTTAGTTTGTACTCTGCAGTAAAATATGAACTTATTTTGTTTTCATTGAAATGTATAATATACATTTTATTTAGTTTGTATTATATGTATTATATTTAACTTGCACTTCATTTGTATTATATTTCACAATATTATTATATTTAGATATTTAGTCTTTTCTTATATATATATATATATATATATATATGAAAAACACATTTAAATGATTTGTTGAGAATAAATAGCAATGTCATGGCCGAAATCATGGAGAATACAGGTTGAATTTTTAGTTCTTTTTATTCCATCACGGAAGCAGGCATTATTTACAAGCGAAGGCGACGTGCACAACACAGAACGACACAACACGGAATTCACGAAAGCTAAGTGTACAAAAGGGGCAATAAATCATTATCCCTGGTCTTAAATACCAAGACTTTGATAGGGATAAATATTTTTTATAG
>JAOUZG010035803.1:25658-41924 GCA_026289955.1 Argiope argentata
TATTAATAATGTATAATTTTATTACAATAATGTATAATTTTTATTATAATAAAAATTGTAAAAAAATCATTAAGTGTTATTGGGAAAATATTACGTTTTTCGAACTGATACAAAAATGATGAGACCTTTTAATTTCTTCATTAATAATTTTGAAAATTACGATAATTTAACATATTAGTTATCATTTTTCTCGCAGAAAAGTGTAATTATTATAACTTTTCTTAGCAATTCAATTTTTTTTAAAAAAAATCGCATTTATGCCATTTAATATGTTTGGGGTGTGCTGACACCCAAAGCCCGTTCTCCTGTTAGATCTCGCGGCGCCCGTCCTGCCGGGTTAAAATTGCTGACTGATTCAGGGAACCTGTCCATAGTAAGTTCCATTAGACACAACAACAACAATACTTGAAAAGAAACCAGATATAAGTTTTCAACAAGTGGTTATAATTGTTATACTTTAGTCTATCAAGTGTCAGAACTCCCGTAGCACACAAACCTTAGAAATCAGGTACTTGGTCTTAAAATGGTGTAATAGTGAGAATGTTAAAACTAATTCTAGAAATTAATTTGGAATGGCGATTATATTTAATAAGAAAAGAGATAAATATAAGGAGATATTAATGAATAAATAACATGGATTTTTATAAGTTTTAATTTTTTTTAAGTATTCATAATGTTAATTCTGAAGAAGACACCCTGTGTTGGGTTATAGGTTGAAAATTCTGTAAAAATTAAATATGATAAAATCTTTTAAACATCTGCTTTACACTTAGAAATAAAAACGGGGTATTTAGGGATGTTGAATTGAAATCTAAAAAAAATTAAATAAGGAAAAAATAAGGAAATAAAATTTTTGAGTATTCTGGGAAAGCCAGGATGTATAATCCTTTTCAGGTAATTTCCCTTCAGGACGCTTTCAGGTAACTTCACGCATATGAAACAAGGATTAATGTATTTTACTAATACAATACGCTGGCGTCCTGGAATAAGGGTAGGGCGTCTTCCCCAAGAGCTGGGAGTCCTGGGTTCAGACATGGTTGTTCTTCTGTTTTCTATCTATAATAAGGTGAGGGAATGTGCCCCCCCCCCTATAAAAAGGGGCAGTGACGAGTGAGTAGATAAGTCGTACTCTTGGTCCTTATTGTCGCTACTACAAAACAAGAATCTCTGATTAGACTTTAAATCGCTGATTACCTCAAGGAGCTTGTCCATGGCAAGTGCCATAAGAAACAATAAACAATAACAGCTAATACAAACACTGAGGAAAGTCAAAATCAATTGTATTATTTTTTATTAAAAAAAAGTGATATTTTTCTAGAATTATACCTGAAGATTAAACACTGTTGGATGGTGTAATAATTCATGTATTTTACCCAAGAAAATTGATTTATTTATAGGTACAAAAACCACATTAAAATTAAAAAAATATCAGAATCAGTACTCAACTTGGGTCAGTGTAAATTCTATAAAGCCTCTTTATACACTGAAGTGACAAAAGTCATGGGATGACTGTTAATATCGTGTCGGTCCTCTTTTTGCCCGGCGAAGTGCAACAACTCGACGTGTCATGGAGTCCACGAATCGCTGGAAGTCCTCTGCAGGAATATTGAGCCATGCTGTCTGTATAGACGTCCATAATTGTGAAAGTTTGGATGGTGCAGGAGTTTGTGTACGAACGGACCTTTCGATTACGTCCCATAAATGTTCGGTGGGATTCATATCGGGCGATCTAGGTGGCCAGATCATGCGCTGGAATTGTCCGGAATGTTCTTCAAAACAATCGGGAACAGTTCTGGCCCGGTGACATGGCGCATTGTCATCCATAAAAATCCATCGTTGTGTGGGTACGTGAAGTCCATGCATGGCTGCAAGTGATCTGCAAGCAACTGAATATAAACATTTTCAGTCAATGATCGGTTCAGTTGCACCAGAGGACCGAGTCCATGCCATGTAAAAACACCCCACACCATTATGCAGCCACCACCAGCTTGAACAGTGCCTTTTCTGACAGTTTAGGTCCATGGTTTTGTGGGGTCTACGCCACACTCGAACTCTACCATCAGCTCATAACAACTGAAATCGTTACTCATCTGACCACGCCACGGTTTTCCACTGGTCTAGGGACCAGTCGATATGCTCTCGAGCCCAGGAGAGTCACTGCAGGCGATGTCGGGCTGTCAGTAAAGGCACTCGAGTCGGTCTTCTGCTGTCATAGCCCAAGGAAGACAAATTTCGCCGCACAGTCCAATTGGACACGTCCCTCGTACGTCCCACATTGATTCCTGCAGTTATTTGACGAAGTGTTGCTTGTCTATTAACATTGACCATTCTACACCGACGTCGGCGGTCTCGGTCGTTAAGTGCAGGTGGTCGCCCACTGCGCTGTCCTTGATGGGATGGGATGCCTGAAATTTCATACTCTCGGCACACTCTTGATACTGTGGATCTCGGAATGTTGAGTTTACTAACGATATCCACAATGGAATGACCCATGCGTCTAGCTCCAACTAACATTCCACGTTCAAAGTCTGTTAATTCTCGTCGTGCCGCCATAAATCACGAAAAACCTGTTCACATGAATAACTTGAACACAAATGAAAGCTCTGGAAAACGAACTGCCCATTTATACTTTTTCGCTGCGATACTACTGCCATCTGTATATTTGCATATTGCTATCCCATGACTTTTGTCACTTCAGTATATAGTTATGATATTAGGTGTATGTCAATATTTACGGTAATTATTTAAAGTTTTACCGACATAAAAATAATATGAAAGATTATTTATGCACCTTACGACTTAACATGGCCAACGATCTTTCTTGCTTCCAGAATATTATTTTTTACTCAAGAAACAACTAACTAAACATTAAAGCAATTTTTATAAACCTAAAGTAAAAGTAAATATTTCTTGAGTCAAAACTATTAAAATAAAGATTTATTGTGTTTAGAGCGTGGTAATACTTCTTTATTTAAAACACAAGTGATGTAATTTTAAAATATTAAATTTAGAAGCAAAAATTAGTTAAAGGGAATAAAATTTCAGAAGGAAAAAAGAAGAATTACGTTTGAAGACTTTTTCGAAAGTTTCTCTCGGGTAGGGATTCAAAAAAGGGATTATAATTGTGTAATTTATTATGCTTTATTCATATAGATTCTTGTCTTCTAATACTTCCATTTTGGAGAATTTTCGAATCTCTAGGGTATCAATACTCGGATGAATTTGATCCCCTTACAGAAAAATCATTTTTTTTAATCCCTACCTAAAGGTAACGCTGATAACATCTTCAGAGCAGATTTTTCTTCTCCTTAATTTTTACCACATTTATTTCCTTTTTGCCTTTAAAATTAATATTTATTTATTTCTAAATTATATTTTATACTTGAGATAATTTATGACCTTATTAAAATAAAATTTCCATTTTAAGCATTGAGATAAGCAATGCCTTTAATTTCCCCTTAATCAAATTCGCAGAGTTGGCCTCCGATTCATTAGATTTAATTTGGAACAGAAATAATTCTGCCGTATATTTCAGTAACAAAATTTAACCTCATGATAAACTATCTATAAATTAAAAACTTTCCACGCCTGAATATTCTATAAACAGCACGGACTATTTTTAAGGAATTAAAAATAAATAAATAAACTGGAAAACCAAAGATAATTGTCTCATTCCGCTTAAAACCTCATATACTAATTGAAGATTTAGAATGAAATAATCTTTAAATAATAAACCAGGTAACGACAATAAAGACACATAGCATCATTGTAAAGTATTTTGCCAAGCCCATCAACAGGATCAGCCAATACCTTATTTATTACCTTACAGACGTAGATGTTAGAAGTTCAATTTGTAGGCATCGAGTTGAAAGTTTTACCACAATTCGCAGTTACATGTCAACGATTTTAAATTTTGCATGGCAGAATTTATGTTTAAAAAATATAACATTTTAGGCGATTTTATCATTTTTTCAGACGGAAAATTTTTAACCATACTGAGAGTAATTCCGATTTCTTTTTTATTTCTTGCTATCCTAATACTCTAATAAATTCTAGTGGAGTTTTTTCATTTCTTATACAGAAAAAAAATTAAACAGAATGGAAAATACAATATTTCATGTTTTACTAGACATTGTAATATCAACAAATAACATAATTCAAAAATTCTAAAAAAAAATTGCTTCTACATACTTCGATTTTTAAAATGCATTTGAAATAATCTATTAAATGTTTTTATTGATAACAAATTTGTTTGCATTTAGAACATTGAGAAATATGTGTAAGGATTATCTTTAAAAATGATTTATTTTATTTTTAAAAAGTTGGCAAAAATTCAGAGTAACGTAATTGTTTATTTGCAACTTTAAATTTCCTTTTATTCACAAACATTACATCAGTAAGATGCGGGGGTTTCTTTTATGGGAGGGGTTAAGATAATGATCAAATCTAGTTTTAATCCCAAAAATTTATTAGCTTGTAGATACTGGACACAGCACACACAGAAAATAAATACGAAAAGCACACCACACTATCCCATCATTTATGGATTTTCCCAGTCTAAGACTCGGGCTGATCTCTAACCTCTGACTTCATCAGTTCTCCATTCCGACTGACTTCTTATCTCTTGCTTTGTCTGTTCTAGAATGACTTGTTGTTGTTGTTTTTCCTCGGATTCACCTCTCAACATTCCTCCTTCGTTCTGAAATCCATATTCCATTGATTCTCTGGTCGATTTCTCTCCTCACCCAATCCTTTTCCCTCCGTGTACCTTCCTATCTCCACAAAATGTGTTGCTATGTGACGTGAGAAGGGTTGCTAAAGTTGGCGGATCTTATAACACCTTTGGGGACAAGTTTTATGATATATTTTATATGACAGATTTAAGAAAAAGGCGAAAATTGCATAGAATAGTTCTTTTTAATTTTTTAAGTACTTACTGAGCAGGTTTCAACTTAATTCGTAAATGCGTACTGGTGTAACCTTTAGTGTACTGTACTAACAAATAATGTTTGATTGAGGTTTTTTCCTAAAGCTTTTATTTTTAAAAAACACCTTTTAAACAATTAAAAAATAAATCCAATTTATTTTATTATTATTTATAATAATTATTATACTCAATAAATGTCATTCAGTCCTTAAATTTAATTGAAATTCTTGATAAATCCGAAAAATACTTTAAATCACAAACAAAAATTGAAATATGAGAATTATTCCATTCAGTTGACATCTGATACCTGCTCATTTTAGATTAATCTCTGGCAATAAAGAAGTTAAGTTTTTAAATTAATTCTTTTAATTTGTTTGATGAGCGTATTTTTCAAAAAAAAATCATTTTAATCTTTTTTAGTATTAATAATATTGTATGTCAAATTCAGCTCAAATTAGAATATTTAATTGAAATTCGGGGTAAATCCGGAGAATATTTTGTATCCAATAAAGAAATCAAAATTTAACGCTGTTCGACTCAATTGACATGTGACATTTACTCATTTTAAATTACTTTGACCTTAACCAATTCTATTTTAAATTAATTTTTTATTTTCTTTATTAAAAGTTAAATCCTTTCAATCTCTTTTAATAATATAAATATTTTACGTCAAATTTGGGTCGATCCAGAACACATTTAATTTGAATTCGGAACTAATCTGAAATGTCATTCATAATGCGGGACAGATAATCGAAATAGGTGCCGTTTGATTAAGTTGATCTGAGATGTCGGATCACTCTATTTTTGGAATGCTTTCTGACAGTCGCGAAATTAATTTTCCCCGCTTGAATGGTTTGATTAACATCTCTCCAAAATTAAATACTTCTCTACTAAAATATCGAGATATTAAGGTACGTGACACGAGGACGAAACATATGGAGAAGAATTTAAAACTAATGATTTATTAATTTGATAAAGAAATGTTAATTAAATATTCAAGTTAATTTATTGTGATGTGAAAAATATTTTTTAAAAAATTACACATTTATTAATTAATTGTAGTTTTCCCTTCTCGCAAGAATAAATTTTTCTTTCGATTTTTTTTCATATCTTGATATCTTTCAATCATATCTTGACGAATTATGTCTTCTGAGTGGTATTTTAATATTTTCATTCTCAAACTGACAATTAATTTAGTAATTTGTTTAAAATTTTATTCGATTCGAGTGGTACATTCCATTCGAGAAAGGAATTTTAGAAAAATTCAATCATGATTCTGTATTGTCCATAACAATTAATTATATATTAAAGACCAATTACATAAGAAAACTTCTATTTTTGAGATAAAAGTTCCGTTTAAAAAATGTATCTAGTTTGAATATTATGTCTTTTTAGTTGTCTTATGTTATAATTAGATGTCAAGAGGGCTGGGATAGCCTGGTTGGGAGAGCGTTGGATTTGTATTCCTTAAGTTAAACTGCCAAAACCTTCCCCTAGTGTATGGCGGCTGGTGCTCGTTAAATCTGTAGTGGTCGCAAAGTTCTTCATTGGGATTACTGAGTCAGACGTGATCGTTCTCTGTTCCAGGTCTAAAATACTATCTGAGATGAATGAAATAAAATGCATGAAGGAAGTCCACCCCCTAAAAAGGGTTCTGACGTGTGTGTAGCTAAGTCTTACTCTTGGCCCTAGATGACGCTACTTGTAAAACGAGTGACGCATACCTCCGGCTTAAAATCTGCTTCTGTTTCAGAGGGCTTGACCGTAGCAAGTACCATAAATAACAACAACAACAGATGTCAAGGACTAGTTGATGGTTGAATTCATTATTATGTCTTAACAAAACAGCAAAATTTTAATTTCATTCAGTTGATAGTTGAATTCATGATTCTCTTTCAGGAAATCTCTTTTAGACAGCAAAATTTAATTTCATTAACTGGCTTAAAGTTGATTTGGATTTACATACTGCTTTTAGTCACATATTCCCTTGAATGAGTTATTAACAATTAATTAAGATTGTGTAAAACTTGAAATTTCCTTTTCATTTTCACGCATTGTAAATTCGATGTTTTTTCTGATATTCCTTTAAAATAATAATTTAAGCTTTTTTTTTTTAATTTGGTAACTGGGGATGAATTTTGGACATCCCTTTCGGACTCCAAAATGAAGAAGTTGTTACAAGATTTACATACTGTTTTTAGTCACATATTTCCTGGAATTAATTATTGAAAATTAATTAAGGTTGGGTAATACTTGAAATTCCCTTCTCACTTTCACACATTGTAAATTCAATATTCTTATTTTTGATATTCCTTTAAAATAATATTGTAAAAAAAATTTTTTAATTCGGTAACTGGATATGAATTGTGGACATCTCTTTCGGATTCCAAAATGAATAAGCTGTTACAGTATTTACATACTGTTTTTAGTGACATATTTCCTGTAAAGAGTTATTAAAAGTTAATTAAGATTCGGTAACACTTGAAGTTCTCTTCACATGTTGTAAATTCAATGTTCTTACAACTGATATTCCTTTAAGCTTTTTTTTTAAATTTAATAACTGGGGATGAATTGTGGATATCTCTTTTGTATTCCAAAATGAAGTAGCAATCTATAAGAAATAACTCAAAACTTTTCGAAGGCCAAAAAAGCTATAAATCCAACAGAGAAAATCTTGGTAACGTGATTGAAAATAAGTTTGTTATTCTAATTGGTTTACTGAAACTGATCTCATGCTTTAGACAATGAATGGTACATCAAGACACTTGTTATGCTTAAGAAAGGCGGGACGTCTAAGACACCTAACCAAAAGATCACAAGTATCATAACGATGTAAAACAATATATATCATTAAGTACAATAAGAAAGATTAGAAACAGAAGAATTGATGGTATTTCAAAAATAATACTTGTCGGATCAGTTGTCCTCTAGCTTTAACCGTTTGAGTGCGGCGAAGCGCTATTACGCTCCACTTACCGTAAAGGTAAGTATTCTTCCGCACTCAAACGGTTAATCTGTTCGGTTCAACGAAATTGGTTCATCGGTTAGAAAGAGCTGAGGATTTTGACAAAATTAGCATGGTCGTAAAAAATCTATGCCACAGAGATCATTACAATATTAAGAATAGAAATTATTGTTGGAATAAATATATAATTTAAGACAAATTTTATAATAAGTAATGGCCTTATTCTGAAAAACATTG
Source organism: Argiope argentata (assembly GCA_026289955.1). NCBI lineage: Eukaryota > Metazoa > Arthropoda > Arachnida > Araneae > Araneidae > Argiope > Argiope argentata. The sequence continues at coordinate 33,788 of JAOUZG010035803.1, forward strand.
ACTTATTAAGTCTTTATAGTTGGATGGACAAATCAATTGATGAATAATCTACACCAAAGTGAGCGATAGTAACATGCATTAGTTCTGGTACACCTCATACTAACTCATACTCTGGTACACTCATTTACTAAATGCAAACTGAATTGTGTATCCTGAGATTACGGATTTAGTTTTTCCTACAAAATCTTAAAAATTTGAATTTTTCTTACAAGTACATCCTTAAATAAGGATTTTGTCAAATTACACAATAAAAATCTTTTTTACCTTAATTCAACTTTTTCTTTTACAAACTTCGAAAATAGATTTAATTTAAAGCTTCATTTAAGGAAAAAATTATAACAGCCATCCTCTTGAAAATCTTTGATTCTGACATCTTTTAATAAAACTAAAAAACTCGCCATAATTCGTTATTCGAAATTGCATTTTATTATAAACTAATCCGGAAATGTTTAGAAGCTTCGGTAAAAAAAAGAAAGAAAATCCATAATAAGAATTTTTAAAAAATGGGCCATCTAAAAAAATTTCATTTTACTGGAAAAGCACGATCTAACGATGTCCCGACATCCAATTAAGTAAAATATATTCTAAGATCAGATGAAAAAAACAAGATAAAATAAAAAAAATATTCAAGCATTAAATTCAAATTGTTTTTAAAAATTAGAAACGAAAGCATAGGGGAGATTTTAAACACTAGTATACAATAAATAAATCGTTATCATCAAAAGACATCGATTTTTTAAAATCAAGCTATTATTTGCTTCATAAATATAAGAATATTTTTTCTATAACGGTAAAGAACCAACACTGATAAAAAATGAATATAAGTTTTGTTTAACTGGCAACGTAAAATTTTTGTCATCTAATATTGGCACACACACAGATAGATAGATAGATATTACAAAGCTTCTGGTGAATTAATTAACTAGAATAAGTGGAATGGATCAGAAAATAAGAGAAAAAATTTTAGAATGAAGTTTTTATGTCTAAAGATAAAAATTTGGATATTAGGGTTTAGTTTAAGTTGAAAATATCTTTACATATATACATATATTTATTTTTATAACGAATTTACTTAGATATTTAATTTTTCGAGTTTAAATTTTAGAATGAAGTTACTATGGCTCAATTAACGGATATGGATATATATATATATATATATATATATATATAACATATGCAAGTTTAAAAAAAGAACTTACCGTCTCGGCGTTTTGACTTAATGGGAAAAATATCAATTCATAAAATTCGGAAGTTAAAGTTACAATGAAATTGGAAGACGAATAATTAGAAAGTTATTTTCAGAATATTCAATATTCTAAAATTATTTATTATAGCTAATGTAATTTTATCCATATATAAGCTTTTTTTGTTTCTATAAATGGACTGATTTCCTATGAAAGGAAAAAAAACTAACTAAATAAAGAATACTAAAAATAAAAATACTAAATATATAAAGCGAAACTAAATATATAAAGAATTGAAAAAAATTTCAATAAAAAGAATGATTTCCAAATATAGAAAAGAATCAATTGAAGCTGGCATCTAGAAAGAAACATGAATTCTATTTTGATCAAGCAAAACAACAGTCAGCTTAGACTATTCAGAAAGTGAAAAATAACTTCCTCATAGAAAAGTTCTTACATCGTTAAATCGAAGCGTCATTAAAGAAGGTCGCATATTTTTATTTTTAATACTCACAGAAGAATTTAATTGCATGTGAACATCTCCGCTTCTACGTCAGCGAGTTATTTCAAAACATGGACTTCATTATGACGTCTCAATAATTCTCTTTAAATTCGACCCTATTGAGTGTCTCATCTAAAAATAATTCGGAAAGAATGAGATCATTTTTCAGTAGCTAAATGCGTCTTTCTGTAACCACATTTTCGAATAGCCTGAGAGATATTAGGAGATCTGAAAGTTAAGAAAATACATTTTTAGTGGTAAAACAGAAGTTGCTGTTAATTTAATTATATTAAAATAAGGATTCTTTGTATTTCTAATTTTAGCAGCTTCTTAAAAGGCAGCAATGTTTCTATTATTTTGGCAAAAGATGTTGTAGGTGTTCTGATGAAAAGTGGGTGGCATTTTATTGAATATATTCAGAATAGAATGTTAGAGCACCTTTTATTTTAGTTAAGAATAATTTACAATTTAATTTCAATATTCTCAAAAAGTATAATTGTTTTTAAATCACTCAGAAATTCCAAAGCAATTCATTTTTTATTAAAAGGAAACTGGTAAAAACCATCTAGATTTATTCTTATTTCGGCTAGGGTTTAAACAAAACCCAACATTTTGAAAAACTGGCTTTTGAATGGTTATCAAAAAATAAAATAAGCAAAAATTTTTTATTTAATTTATATAAAATTACAAAAAATAAAATCAACATCAATGTCAAAATATAAAGAGAAAAATTGAGTATGTTATTGTTACTTATGGCACTTGCCATATTGGACAAGCCTTTCTGCGGATACAGCAGGAGATTTAAGCCGAAAGGAGCGTCTCTTGTTTTTGAAGTAGAGCCAACTAGGGCCAAGAGTACGACTTTGCTACACACTCATCGCATTCGCTTGCACAGCCCCTTTTTACAGGGGGCTCAAATTCACACATCTTACAGATAGCACACAGAACAACCATGCCCGAACCAGGACTCCTAGAACACAAGGAAGACGCGCTACCTCTGAGCCAGAGAGCCGGCAAAATTAAGTATTGCATATACACGTTACTTATGCAAAATAACGAAAACTCAAAAAAAAATTAGTTTCACTAATTTTTATTTCTTCTAAAAAATAGAATTTAAAAAAAACATAAAATACCCTCTGAATGGCGACTAGTTTTTATTTTGCCTGAAATTCAAATATTTAGTAGCTTACTCAGTAGTTAGTGAATAAGTATTTACATTTGCGACAGAGCTTGGAATAGTTGGAATGGCATCAAATAACAAATCTTGTTTTTTATTCTTTTATTCGTTGTCTAAAAAGTTAATCTAATTATTTTTAATTGATAATATATTGCATATATGGATCTGGAATATTTTGTTCATTGTTAAGAATGTCCACTGAACCTTTATTTAGCTCATAAAACCCTTTTAAAATGAATTATTTAAAATATTTTGAAGAAATGAAGTAGTTTTTAGTTTTTAGCAATGGAGAAACCATAAAAGTGATAACTAAAACAGCGAATCAGTTTTTTCCATCTTATATATAAAACTAAATATATTCTTATTACGAACTAATACTTATGAATCTAAATCTTTTTCAACACAGAATGTGATTATTTGAAAATTTTCAAGATTAAGCCAACGAAATTCAAACCAGAATTCATACAATGAACCTATCTGATTTATTTTTTGTGTTAATTGTAAAGAAGAAAGCGTATCATTGGTGGTTTAATGAAATGCCTATTTACCAGATGCGACACCAATGCATTTGAGAGTTAGGGTGGTGGCGTAGAACCTATTTACAGAATTTTAATAAATCAAAAATTAAATAAAGCTGCTGCATTTTTCGCTATAACCTTTAAAAATATTACTGTTAGAAACTAGTTTTAAATGATATTTTAACTGTAAGGTAATTATTTTTCAGAATATTAACTATTTCCTATAAGTAATTCAATAATTGAGACTTTGAATTAGAATGCTTAATTTTTTTTCAATAAATTCTTCACATTTTGTAAATTTCGTTTCGATTTGCTATCAGCAATTGAATAAACAGACTACTTCTTCTGGATTTTATATAAAACTTGATATAAATCTACGAATTTGATGTAAAATTCCTATACCAAATGCTAATCTACTTAAATTCTATTTGACTTATATATTCTCAAGAAAACGAATTTAATTCCCAAAGAGAAATTTCAGGAAATTCGCTCAAATTTCGAATTTTTTAATGATTTTAATGTGCATCATACAAAACTTGATGAAAATCTACAAATTTGTTGTAAAAATCATACATCAAATGTTATCTATCTACCTAAATCATTCTTAATTTATATTTTCACAAATAAATAGATCTAATTACAAAGAAAAAACTTCAGAGAATTCGCCCAAATTTCGATTTTTTTTGATGATTAGAATGATTTCTCTTTGTGTGCTTCTTAAAAAATTAGACGAAAATCTACAAATTTTATGTAAAATTCATGTACCAAATGTCATATATATATATATTTAAATCATTCTTGATTTATATCTTTTCCAGAAAATAGATCTAATTACCAAGAAGTAATTTTAGAAAATTCGTTCAAATTTCAATTTTTTGATGATGATTTCAATTTCACTTTGTGTGCTTCATACAAAATTTGATGAAAATCTACAAATTTGATGTAAAAATCGTATACCAAATGTCATCTATCTACCTAAATTATTCTTGATTTATATCTTCTTAAGTAAAGAGAGTAATAAAAGAAAAGTGTAATTCCCAAAGAGAAATTTGAGGAAATTTGCCCAAATTTCGAATTTCAATTTTTTGATGATTACATTAATTTCTCTTTCTATGCTTCATATAAAATTTCATAGAAATCTATAAATTTTATGTAAAAATCCTACATAAAGTGTCATCTGTCTAACTAAATGATTCTTGATTTATATCTTCTCAAGAAAATATATCTAATTCCCAAAGAGAAATTTCAGAAAATTCGCCCAAATTTCGAATTTTAATGTTTTGATGATTACGATGATTTCTCTTTGTGTGCTTCATATACGCGAAAAGTAAAAAATGGAAATTTTAGAGAATAAATATCACAGAAGTATCACGGAGTTTTTGAAAACAAGGCTCTTAATCTCCCTACGGAACAGATGATAAAAGTATTAGCAAGGCATTTAGATAATTTGTAAATAGTTTTGATTAGTTAAGTAAAAGCTTTTCATAAGCTAGTAAATTGGTTGTAGCTTAGACTTTAAAAAAAATAAGAAAAATCTTTACATAGTCAGTTTTTCAGCAAAATCGATCTTGAGTGTCAAGTCGGTGCGGTAAAAGTATGATGAAGACATAGTCATGAAACAGATGGCGTTCTTTTGGAATTTCATGGAAGCATTGGATCATAAGTTTCAATTTCTTTTATGGCGTTGTTGTCACTTTTATCTACTTTTTGGAAGAATTTATTGAGAGTTTCTTGTAAAATTCAGACAGTTTTGCATAGCTAGTATCTTGAGAGGTGTCATAATTTCCAATAATGGATTTTTAAAGCTCTGTATCATCCTTTCTATTAGGACAATGGCCTCCATGGGACTAATTCACCCATCTTATTTCTATCAATTATAATTACAACATTTCTAAGAAACAAGAAGATATATTAAGAGGCAAAACGTATTTGGATTGCATAATATCAGTTTAGACCGGATACTACCAGTTACATTGTCTGTATTGTGTGTAATATTTTATAGCAAATAAAGATGACAAAAGATTCTCTCTTACGTTTATTAAATGATAAAGTATGTCGTAAAATAAAGTTGTCAAAATAAACTCTCTTAATCGTCAGATTTTGAAGGTTGCTTTGATAATGAAGTTATTTAGTTGGCATTTTGAAAGTTGATTATATGCCCAATTAATTAACAAATTTCTTTTTAATCAGCAACAAAGTATTGGGCATTATAATATTTCATGTTTATTAACTTTTTAACAGCCAAAAATGAGAGGAAATAAAGAAATCTGTTATTTATTTTATTTAATCGCTCATTTTCACTAATAGTTAAAAATAATTATTCTTCAAAGAATTATAATATAATAATTATTATTCGAAGTAATAGTAGTCATACACCTCACAAATAGTACACAGAAGAACAATCATGCCCTAACCGGGACTTGAAACCGGACGCCCAGAACATGAAGAAGACGTGCTACCTCTATACCACGACTCCGACGATTTCAAATCCTTTACCAATAAACAGATTATGTTTCTGTAATAAATGTTACAAAATTATTGTTAAAAAATAAAATATATGGTTAGTGTTATGTTATTTAGTGTGACTTATGAAAAAAGAAGCATCAATTTGCAAGAACATTTCTTCTGAATATACTGAAATTGTTGAAGTTCTAGGATCATTAGACCTGTCAACATATCGCCAACATCCATATGTACAGGGATTTAAGTAAGTACAGTAATTGAGCAGGATTTTATAGTAGAAGTCACTTGTACAATCTAAGAAGTATCTTATTTTTTCAAAGCTTTTTCTCGCACTTTCTAACTCCGAAAAAATTTAGGCCTTTTATGTACAAGCTTAAGTTTCAAATTTTTTAAAAAAAATTATTTAATAAATAGTGAATACATCTTTTGAAATATCTTTTGATGAAATTTCTTATCATTTGTACAAATAAGAATTTTTCAATGGACATCCATTTTGGATTTTCAACTTGAAGAATAAAAATTTAATAATAAGAATAAGAAGTCAAAATAACAATTTTCCGATAGGCATCAATTTGTGATTTCCAACTTGAAGAGCTATGCACTTATTAACAATTTAAAGAATGCAAGTAAGATAAAACGAAACTGTGATAAATATATATATATGTATATAATTGGAGAGAAAAAATACTTTTTTTGATTATCAATAATTTTTGATTATCAATAATTTGGAAATAAAAGCAATTTGAGGGAAAGAAATCAACCAATCTTTTATTAATTTATTAAAGCTTTATTGAAATGATACTGAAATGGAAAACTTCCATAGTTCTTTTTGTTTGTAATGCTCAATTTAAACAGTCATATAATTATAATAAATTACCAAATTTGGTCAAGTAGAATAAAACGAAAACTTTGGTAACAAATATTCAAAACTTAACAGAAAAGATTCTAAAATTTTTGATAATCGATAAATTTGATAGAAAAAGTAATTTGATGGAAAGAAATCTATCAGTTTTTCATAGAATGATTAAATCTATTTAAAAAGACAACCCTAACAGAATGTCTTCACAGTTCTTTTCGTTTGTGATGTTCAACTTGAACAGCCATGTACATTTTAACGATTTAGCTAATAGCGGCAGGTGACAGAAACAAAACTTTTGTGTTTTTGAACTGTCACGTCAGTTTTACCTGCGTTGACTTCTTGGAATTCTCAAATGTCGTTTCTTTGTTTCCAAATTCGTGTCATAATATTCATTCGATATTTCCGCATTGAGTCGGCGGCCTGTTGCAAAAATAGTTGCAGGGAACACACAGCGGGGTTTCTTAACCTACTTCTTTGCACTCTGCCTTCTTTACTTCACTTCTCTTCACCACCCTCCCACGTTTTTTTTTCTCTCCCAAATTCTTATCGCGGGACGCGCATCGGGTCAGAGATACAAATAAATGTTTTTTTACATGTTTTTAAATTGCCCACTTTGTTTATTTATATGTCTTCCGGCAACAAGAATTCTTATTTATGTAAGACAAGGGGAGGGGGTGGAGATGGGGTACTCGCTGGGTGGCGAGTTTTATGCAACGCGACAAAAGAATTATATTACGTAGACCTGTTTCTAATTCGGATAATCGTAAATTGTTACGTAGTTAAAAGTAGAGGGGGAACTTTTTCACACGCTATGCAGACCGTCTTTATAGTGTGTGAGGGAATATTTTGAGAGGGGCCGTTGGTTGGAAAGGGGGTCATCCTTAACAGATGCAACGGAGTGGATAAAAATAAATAGAAGTTATTAATATGCAAAGGAAAATAAACAAATGCTCTCTCCATCGCGCTTTTTTACGTTGTTTTCTGATGAGCCAGCAGGTTGTGAGCAATTAACGAATTCTGGGACAATCGTTACAAATAGAAACTAGAAGTTTGTGGATACAAATTTAAAAACCATTTTAATCATATTTACTCTTGTTTCCAAATTGGTCTCTTTTCAAATTTTTGAAAACCTTTTTTGAGAGACAGGATGTAATAGATCTTCTATCCCTCTCTCTCCCTTTTACCTCTTTTATGGTTTATAAATTTATTTTCAAGATTAAAGATATTCGAAATCTTTTTCAGAAACAAAATTTTCTAGATCATCTCATTCCTCCTCTCTCTTTTACATCTTTCTTGGTTTATAGATATATTTTCAGGATTAAAGATTTTGGAAATCTTTTTGTGAGACAAGATTTACTAGATCATCTCTTTCCCCCTCTCTCTTTTTCATCTTTCATGGTGTATCGATATATTTTCAAGATTAAAGATTCTCAA
>JAOUZG010035803.1:44724-64958 GCA_026289955.1 Argiope argentata
AGAGGTTGCTCGTCTTCCTCGTGATCTGTCCCAGTTACGGCCTGGTCGATGTATTGTGATCTATCTGTGAGGTATGAGAATGTATTCTCCCCCCCTCCTGTAAGAAGGGACTGTGCAAGCAAATGTGATGTGTGTCATCTTAATATGGACTATAAGTCACTTCTGCCCTCGGATGCTGAAGGGTCCGTACGTTCAGAAGCTGCTTAACCTGTCCTTCCGTTGGGAAATGGACACATCATCATCACCAATTACATATATATATATCAATCTTTTATAAAATACTTTTTATTCATCCAATCGAGTTCAATTAAATTTTTTAAAACTTGTAGTAGATGACATTTGATGTTAATACAGTTTTTTCAATTAATTCATTAACTCTTTATTAAGTAATTAAAAATTAGCTTTCTTGCCAAAAATCTTCATTTCCCCGCCCCCAAATAAGTAGCGAATTCAGTTTGTGTTTCCCCCATATATATATATATATATATATATATATATATATATATATATATATAGGAAATGTATATTCTTTTTAGTAATTAAGAAATTAACAATTGTTGTACAATTAGAAAAGATATCATGCGAATCACAATTATGCTTATCTAGTGATATTGATTTAACGTAATTTAATTCACCTCAGAACTTAATTGATTCAGATATATTGTTCTTATGTGATACGTTAATACTTTTTTTCTTATTGATTATTTAAAAAAATGTCGGTATCCAAGAAAAATCGGCATTTCATTTTGACCCTCTGAAAAATGCTAAGTATTCATGTATATACATCACTTATCCATTAATGCTTAAACGGATAAAACTCTATTTAGCCTAAGAAATGAATGTTAATCTAAAGCCGCCAAAAAAAAGGCTTGCTGCCACTGATATGCTAACGTAACAAATGTAACAGTTGAGCGTGACGATGTTGCTACTACTATATCAGCTGCATAATGACTTCAAACAACACTTCTTCCTGAAACACGATGCAAGGTACCTTAAAAACATTTTCACGTGTCTTGGCAAAGCGCCATGAGAATCCCATCCTCAAGATGAACGTTCAAAGGAGTCTAGTTTCTTGAAAGTGATTATTTTTCGTTTGATGCTTCCGCGATTTGCATCTGAGTTGAATGTTATCCAAAGATAAGCGATTTGAAAGATCATCACGTGACGATACATCCAGCTGGTTAGCATAATTTAATTTATAGGCTTCATCAAATCTTGAATGCCAATTCTCTTTGTTGTTTCATTTATTAAGATCATCACGTGACGATACATCCAGCTGCTTTGCAGAATTTAATTTATAGGCTTCATCAAATCTTGAATGTCAATTCTCTTTGTTGTTTTATTTATTTAAAAAGTTCAAGTTCCCTCTTCAACTTGCATTTGAGGTGAATGTTTCTCTAAGCTATTCAAATGAGCATCACGTAACGATACCTCCAGCTGCTTAGAATTTAATTTATAGACTTCATCAACTAATTAATGCTGATTCTCTTTGTTGTTGCATTTATATAGCAAAGTCAAGTTTCTTAAAAGCAATTATTTCCCTCTTAAAGCGTCAGTGATTTGCATTTGAGATGAATGTTATCCAAAGAAATTCGAAAGATAATCACCTGACCATACATCCAGCTGCTAATCAAAATTCAATTCATAGGTTCCATCGAGTATTTAGTGCCGATTCTCTTTGTTGTTACATCTGTTTATCAAAGTCAAGTTTCTTGAAAAAAATTATTTCTCTCTTAAAACTCCAGGAATTTGGATCTGATGTGAATGTTATCCAAAAATGAGCGATTCGAAAGATCGTCGCATAATGCATACATTCCAAATTGTAAGAAGCAGGATAAGTTTTAGTTTATGACCTTGATCAAGAGCAAAGAGTCAATTTCCTCCATTGCTTTTTAAATGCCATTTAATATTGTATTTTCAAGAGTTAACTGCCGACATTTCTTAAACTTCTTTTACATTTGATTATGTTTTATTCTTACAAACTGAGGCTTAAATCTTTGTTTCAAAAGAGTTGAGTTTAAACTAATGTGTTCATAAATCGTATTTCCCCTTATAGAAATTCAAAAATAAAATTTGGACCTATTTTTAAAAAGCAATATATCATTTATTTTGTAATAAACCAGCAGAAAAGTTAATTACTTGATTATTTCAATATAAACAGATATTCTGACTTCATCAATTCTCATAGTTTCATACTATGAATCCAATGTTTATTGAATTACGAAGAAAATTGATTGTATATTTAATAATATTTCGCCAAGCTCAGTTGATTTGCTAGATCTATAAAATTCAATACACTTTTACTATTTTGTCTTAAAGATCATATGCCATAGTTCATTGTTTTAGTTATTTGTATTTTTCATTTATCGTGTTTTCATTTATAACGACTCAAAAAAACAAAAACTCAACCTGTTTGGAGATTTGGTTTAAAAGATGAAATTTATCTTCAATTCTGGTTATAAAGCGTTTGCTTTCATTTACCTAATGCTTTGTATTTTCTTAATTATTATGCTACTGTAAGAAGACACGAATATTATTGGTTAACGAACAACTTATATTGCAAATAAATATAACATCAAACACTGCAGCTAAAAAATTATATTATGACAAGAAATACCCTAAAGAACAAGCATAAAAAGAAACTAAGTTGTCTGATGTATTCAAAAAAATTATTTATCGCCTCTACATCAATACTTGCGTCCATATCTAAAATTGAAAGATTTTTTTATCTGTTATGGTGAGAATATAGAAATTTGTCAGTGGAAAAAAGTCTCATTAAAGCAATCTCCTTATCTGAAAAGAATCAAATGTTTTTCGAACGACAGGATCTAAACTTCAGATAGCATCTAGTCTGCAGTTCAGTCTAAAATAACTTCAGATAACGAAATTATTACGTATGAGTTTTTTCATTTTTGTAGTAAATCTCATAAATAATCCTGTCAATGGAAAGTGCATTCGTAAACACACTTTACAGAGCAAAAATTTTCATCTGATTTTTTAATGATCTACTGTTAGTTTCTTTTGAATGAAACTATCGAAGGAAACTGAGAGCATAACGCAGAGGTATCTAAATGGAAACTAGAAGCATAACACTGATACTTCTGAATGGAAACGTGCTGCATAACCAAAAAGTCTTTAAATGAAAGCTGATAGAATAACACAAATGCTTCTAAATAGAAAACGGTAGCATAACAAAAAAGCTTCTAAATAGAAATTGGTAGCATAACAGATATGTTTCTAAACGGAAACTAAAATCATAACACACATAATTCTAAATGGAAACGTGCAGCATAACATAAATGCTTTTAAATGGAAACTAGAAGCATAACACAGATACTTCTGAATGGAAACGAGCAGCATAACAGAAATGCTTTTAAATGAAAGTGCTGATAGAATAACACAGAGGCATTTAATATAAACTGATAGCATAACAGAAATACTTCTAAATAGAAACTGATATCATAACACCAATGCGTCTAAATAGAAACTGGTAGCATAACAGGAATGCTTCTGGGTTTGTTCTATTCTGTTTTGTGCTCCTGCTAATTCACTTGAGATACGCAGGATGAAGACCATAATGCTAATAAATGAGAAATAAAGTATACTTCTGTCATCGCCCTTTTACTTTCATGAAGTTATAACCTAGTAACAGGTGGGATTTTGATATTTTTTATGGTAACACGGTGAACGAAATTGCCAATTGTTTCATTTCCTTGACTGATTTCCGTGAAGAGTTTTCGTTGATCTTTCTACAACCTCATCCACTGACAGACAGTTGTATAGGTTATTTCGTGAAGTCATTATTTAGAAACAGATGAGATTCAGATATTTTTTATGATAATACTTTAGCTTTATTACCAAATATTTCATTCCCTTAATCTCAACCTGCACCTCTGATCATCAGATACGAGCATTTTTATGATTGTATTGTAATACTTGCATTAGCTGCATTGTTAATTCGTTAGCACGGTGTTTTAATATATTAGCTGTATATCTTTTGAAAAGACAAAAGAATATTTTACTTTCAGGAAATCAAAGATGTTAATTATAAAATCCTAACGCAAAGGTCATTTGCAAGGTCATATTTAGTTTAAATGTAATGTCTATGTAATCTTTCAGGGCAAAAAATAAACAACAACCTTACAGGTGACTTACAAGTCTCCGACAGATTTCTGAAAACTTTATCTGTGTCTTACTTCTTGGCACAGCACTAACTCAAACCTGATGGTAATCAGAGAAGACCTTGATATCAATAACGTCAGCACAGGCAAATTCAGCTGCACGGCATCGTCGTGGAAAAAAGAACGATCATGTTCCAAATCCTTGAGGGAATACCTACTCTGCCTGTTACGTGGAAGTCATTGCAAATGGTTGCGACATCTAAACGACTTTTGGACGTCTGCCTTGCCAACTTCTTCTTTCCTTGCCGTTTCACGGAATAATTCTTTTCGAAGTTCTTGTCTTCGAAACGTTCTTTTGCAGATTACCATTTGTTCTCGTAGTCGGAGTGGAGCCTGTAGTTCGTTTGTTGACTTTTTTATGGTGCTGGCGACATCTCTTTCAGAGTTGAGTTTAGGAAGTGCAATGCGTTTGATTTGTAGAACTTAGAAAGAGTGCCAGTTTCTTTTGCAATATTGATTTCGGAATCATTGATTTAAGGTTATGTCTGTAAGAAAAAAAATTAGACAACTATTGATATCAATATACAAGTTCAGATGTTTATTATGAAAATATTTCACTGCAAATTAAGCCCTAGAGATAATTCAGTTGATTCTGGGCAACTAAATAGCATACGTTCATTGATTTGTAACATTGCGGATTATTATTTTGTCACGTTTAAGATTAATAAAACTTTGAAATGTAAGAATTTGTACTTAAATGAGTGCTTTTCATTATTAATTAGAAATTAACTCTTCATTTATTCATTTCATTTTCCCGATAAAAATTATGACCTCTATTAGCATAAAGTGCCCAGTAGCATTGTTAAGGTATATTCTGGATATTTTCCAGTGATTTGATCAAGGAACACCAACGACAGTATCAATGCTAACAAATACTGAAAGATAAACATAGAAAATGCTTAATTCCATTCAATTATAACCCAAAAATAGTCTAACTATACATTATATTTCATCCCAAGATTTTATAATGCTGCATGTTACATTTTACAAATCTTTAACAAAAGTTTTTTTTTTTATTTCATAATCTTGGATACATAAAAGCATCTGTATTGCAGAAAATTCTACTTATATTGATTTCATGAACTTTTTTAATACTGTTTTTATCACAAACAATATACAACAATAATTTTTATCATTTTCTGTATATCTGTCGATATCTGAGATCAAAATTAAGTTTATCAATCGTGTTATAATCATAAATATTCTTATTATTAACATTTTTAAAAAAAAATACATATAAAGCTTTTTTGGCATTGAAAGCTCTTATTCTTAATTGTTCTTTCAATTTTCATTAATTTTTCCTTTTTGAAAAACTAAAATGTAACACATGACTAAATCTGATGTTTATAAATATTTAAAACTGTTCTTTTTTCTGCTTGATTATACTGGAAAATATGTTTATTGGAAGTTTAAAATTATTATAAAATGCTTTACCTTCTTCCATGTTTTATTTCTAAATAAAGCATAATACTTTGAAATAACAATTAGATCTCAATCGTATTAAAAATGATCTCGGAAAACCATGATTTGCGATATCTGAAAAATTCAAATTTGGTTGCAATTTTGTAATATAAATTCTAGCTAAAATATAGCTAATAAAAACTGTCAGAATATTCTAGCTAAAAAATTAATGAAGAGCAAACTCTTCATTTGATTATTTTAAGTAAAAAACTCCAGAAACAACAAGTCAATAATAATTTTGAAGCTTTAAAGAAACATAAAAAAAACAATTAAAAAGCACAGTAAAATAACAAGTGACATTTATCACATTTAAAATTAACTTATTTCATCTGATGAACAAAATTAATTTACTATACAAATTGTTCTAAGGAAACAAAATCGTCTGGTCAAATGCGATTTAGTAGTGAAATTTTTTAAGCTTGTGTAACAGCGGATAAGTGAAATATTTTCGCAGGTGTTAATTTAGCATATGTATCAAAAGAAATAAAATTTGTTCCTTTTTTAATTATTAGTTATAGCCCTTAAAATTGTTTGAATTAATAAAATATTGTCAAAATATTTATATAAAAAAGTATGAAATACGAAAATAATAAATTGAAAAATGGAGACACAGAATATTATCTTGCTTTACAATATTCATTAAAAGAAATTAAATTTCATTTCCTGCAAAATAAATAATGTGGAGATTGAAATCTCGCAGACAAAACTGTAAAACCGAGTTCCATTTTTATTACAATTATAAACATTTTTATTGCACTCATAAAAATTTGTTAAATTTGGGGGACGACAACTGTACTGCAGTTAAACTGATTATTATTATTATAAAAATATTATTAAATTTTTATTAAAATTAGGTATTTTTTTAATTCTATAGTAGTAAAAAATTCATTTAATATTTTAAATAATATATTTAATACAATATAAAAATATTTTTTAAAAATATAATTAATATTTTTATTAAAAAAAGTAAATATATAGCATATTTTTTACCTAATGTATGGAAACTTACACTACGATCGGTAAAAAAATTAATACCATTGGGAATTCGAAATTAATTGTGTCTATTATCTTGATAATTTTGGAATTTAACTTCAGTTTTAATTTTATAGAACCAAATAAAATATTCATTAATAATTCTCAATATTAATAAAGCCCTTTATAGAGTCTAATCAGCCAATTAGAAAATAAATCAATATTTCGATTGCAATTTTTCCAAAGTCAAATGGTTAGAAACAACTTATAGAATGATCTGGAATAGCATAATAAGATTTTAAGAATAAATCAACATATCATTCTAATTCAATAGTTTATTACGAGAAATGTATTACATGAAACCGCAAATCATTAGTAGAATAATATTAACACAAACATCTAATTAATAAATAATTGCCACTTGATTAACTATTGCTGCAATCAGAATCACAGTAAATTTCTTCACAGTTGCCTATCAAATCAATTAACATTTTCTATGAAGCATTTTATTTCCATAGAGCAAATTATCATTATTAGAAGAATGTTACATAACATATACGCTAATTATTGGGAAAATGATCCTGTTATTTGCTTTCAAACACATTTTATTTTTTGTATAGTTTTGACAGAAATGAAAAAAGCCAAAATAAATTCACGACGATTAAAGTAACAGCAAACGATTATTAAGAATCTTTTCTCCCTGACATAAAGCAAATTATCGTTTGTAGAATAATAATGACGCTTAAAATATACACAGCTAAAAGCAAAAAATTAAACAATTTACACTAAGCTAATATAATGCTTCATCTCTTTCAGTCAACTTTGACAGCAGACAGCTCCGATGAAAGTAATTTCAGTCACGGCGACATCAATAAAGAACAAACGAAGTTCCCGAATTTTTTTCCCGCCGTTTCTTTTTTTAACTGAAGGGATTTAACCGCCAGCGGAGCAATCGGCTTGTGATGTCAGTGTCTCGGAATCGCTGGAGTTGAAATCTTTCGGCCCGTTTCCATCTGAGATACGGGCGAGGGAATGGAGAGGATTTGGAAATGATTTCTTTGACTTGGATTTCGTTTCCATGTTTCTCTGACAGTGCGTAACAGCTGTTACGGCTATTTAAGAATTCGAATTACAGCAACTTAGTTTCAACATTGGGAATTTTAATCGATTCAAACATGTGTTCGGTTTAAGATTTACCTTTTTGGACCTTGTTTTTTTTTTAATGAAAACGATTGCAAATTTGAAATAAGATTTAAAATTGAAACTTCCATAATTTTTGTTAATAATATATATAAATATCATGTGTTTGTAATGATATTTATAAATATAAATGAGGTATTAAGTTATCAACTAATATCAGTATTTATTTAGCCAGCATTAGCTTCATTCTAAAGTATTCGCATATTATCTGATCTCATTTCCATTTTTTAATCTAATTAATTTATTTTATCACGGTTTTAATAAAAATGCTGATTCTGTGGTTGCCACACTTCAATAAAGGGATAAAAATAAATAAAGAATAAAACATTCTTTTTAAAAAATACCCCATATTCCTTTTCCTAAGTGTACATTTGTCAAAGAAATCCTTACCAAATCTCATAGTAAAATCACTGAAGAAAAAATTTCTATCACTTTGTTTTTTTATTCCGATGTAAACAGCTCTCAATTTATCAGTGATAATTTAATTTGACATTACACATATTTTACAATTATTTTATTGTGTTTATTTTATAACATTATTTTATAATTTAATGTAAATATAAAGTGGCCATAAAATATACATTTTAAAATTACAGTGATCACAGTCATTGAATTTATCTTAATGAATAAGTAATCATTAATTTATATTGTTATAAAAAATTTCTTCTAACCAATCATAATTTAATCCTTGCCGTTGTTGTTACTAATGGTACTTGCCATGGTCAAGCGCGTTGACGGCCATCAGCGATTTTAAGCCAAATAAGCGTCTCTTGTTTTTGAAATAGTACCAACTAGGGTCAAGAGTACGATTAAGCTACACACTCATCACATTCGACTTTAAACCTGTCGTGGTCATAAAGTCCTCCATGTAGAAAGTAATACCGCTTGGGTACTGGGTCAGAGGTGATCGTTCTTTGTTCCGGATCTAAATTACGATCTGTGGATAAATGAAATAGATGTATGAAGTCAGCCCGGTAAAGAAGATTTTGGGACTCGTGTGAGCTATAATCCAAACTTCTGCCCTCGGGTGCTCAGGGGTCCATCCTTCAGAAGCTACTGCACATCTCCTTCCATTGTAAAGTGGAACACGAGAACAACAAGAACAAATATTCAATAGGGGCTTTATCTATGTAATTATATGTTTTTTTTTATCATTTGAATTTTTTAACTTTATCATTATTTGTATGCTTAAAGGATAATTTCATATCACTAATTACCTACAAATTAAATTATGAGATTTCTTA
Source organism: Argiope argentata (assembly GCA_026289955.1). Classification (NCBI taxonomy): domain Eukaryota; kingdom Metazoa; phylum Arthropoda; class Arachnida; order Araneae; family Araneidae; genus Argiope; species Argiope argentata. The sequence continues at coordinate 53,783 of JAOUZG010035803.1, forward strand.
CTAAAGGGCGCGGGCTTTTTGGCTCAGAGGTAACCCGTCTTCCTCGGGTTCTGTGAGTCCTGGGTTCAAGTCCCGGTTCGGGCATGGTTATTCTTCTGTTTGCTGTCTGTGAGATTTGTGACTGTGCCACTCTGTAAAAAGAGGTTGTGCTAGCGTGTGGTGTGTGTTTCATCCTCATATGAGCTGGAAGTCAGACTTCTGCCCTCGGGTGCTCATGGGTCTATACCCTCAGAAGCTACTGCACCCCTCTTTCCGTGGTAAAAAGCGGACACGACATCTTCATTATTATATATCACAGTCATTGTATTTCTTAGCATCCAATTACTATTTTATATTATTTACTTAAAATGATTTAACTGAATACTTCAGTGAATTTTAAAATGTAATAAAAATAAGCATGTTTTGTCTGTGCCGGTCGGAAGGTCACAGTTTAAAGACTTTAATTTAAGGTACAAACGTATGTCATGTCATTGAAGAATGCATGTTTTTCTATGTAAAAGGGAACGAAACAGCGGAATTGGGGTGGGGATGGAGTTGCAGACTGTAAAAAAAGTGATTACGCTTTTTTCAATGCGATGTTAGGGAAGTGTAGACACTAAAAAAATTGAGAGCAGAAAACCGCAAAACACAGAAGTCAAGATGGATTTCACAATTAGATTAGGGTTAATTTTCTTTTTTCTGGGCCTGTAACATTGCCAAATTCAGTATGCAAATACAAATATAGCCAGGCCAAATAGGACTTCTCAGCGTTGTAAAATTCAGATTAAGGTTACAATCAAGAGTTGAGTTGTTACTGCTGTTTGTTTAGTTTCCTATGAGGATCGTTTGAAAAGTTTCATATTTACATCCTTAATTTAAGCTAAGTATTTTTATTAATAAAATAATAATCATTTAATTAATTGTCAAAAAAACTCATTAAAGCCTTCATTATATTGTAGGAAATTTGTTTGCAAAATTTAAAGAAAAAGTTTTATAAAATAATTGCTCCAACTTTATTTATATAGACTTAAAAGGTTTTTTTTAATTTTTGAAACTTTTAATGGCTTCCCTTTAAAGTAAGAGCAACAATATTTAATTCAACAAAAGAGCTCTAAATTATTCCTTTTTACCATAGATTCAAGAAGAAACAAAATCGGCGTGATATTTTAAAAGATAATTAAGGAACATCTAATTGTTAATGATTTAGTATCTCTTTTCTGGAACGCGATAGTAAATTCGAAAATATTTAAGTATTTATTAACTGTTGTTATAATATAAAAATGTTTAGCTTCAGAATCGTTTTTTAACGTCGTTTCTTTCTACGTATTTAGAGAATAGATCTTGATTAAAAATTAAAGAATAGAAGATCCTAGAACTTTCAGAAAATGCTTTCTTATCGATCGCGAATTAAAACGGGAAATTCGTGAAAAAAAAGTATTTTGTCGCAACTTTTGCGTGGTTGTAATTTGCTTATTCGTAAACACGCCTACACGAAATGGAACAAAAGTGTTTTTTTGTGGGAAAGCTATGCAAAATATTCATGTCGACATTTCTCTAAGCCTAAATTAAAGATTTAACCTCTAATTGCGTACCGATCTGCGTCATTCCTATCACTTTTTGTTTAACCAATGTTGACAGAAACTCGAGATTAGGCAGAAAAGTTCCAAGGCTTTATAATTTTTCAGTATTTTTGCTTCTAATTAAATTAAATGCCATTTTTTGTTTCGAATTTTAGTTAAAAACAAATAGTTAGCCCTAAAGTTTAACTTTATTTCATTCTTAAAAACATTGAACAATTTCTTCAGCTATGCATAAGATATTCCATAATGTGAACAAGTTGTTCTAAGTTTGAACAATATGTTCCAAATTTCAATAAGAAGTTCTATATTGTTTCACTTTTTTACTTTCTCATATACAAAATACAGAAAAAAACCATTGAAATTGCTCAAAAATTCGATATGAAATTTTGATGGATCTTCTCGTTTTAAGATTTCTCTGAGTCAGAAAACACATTTTTTTTAATATTTTCACATGAATAGGATAGCTCAAAACAAACGTATTCTAAACGGATGAAATTTGGTTTATGGATCTGTAATATGAAGATATGGCTTATAGAGATAGACGTATTCCATGGAATAGAACTTATATCAATGGTATATGTACATATAGACAACATCTTAGATTTCCATCAAATTTAGAATATCACTTATATATTCTAATATACATATGTTATATACATATTTTCGAATATAAATTTATGCGATAAAAGTGATTTCATCAACCGGGAAAAGGTGATAAAATCACGTTTATCGCATCATCGTAATTTTATTAACCAAATTACATCGGTTGAGAGCTCGATCGATGTTATTTGGTAACATACTAAAATAATAATAAAGAAGTTCAATTATTTTTTTTGTTCTAAAAGTGTGTCGTGTCTAATGTCTTTTTGTTGGTGAATCATTATTTCTGAAAATCCGATTTTAGTAACTATTTTTGATCAGAGAATTTGAGAGCATTATAAACACAGAATATTCTACATTAATGATACAAAACTTTAAATGTCAAAATAAATTTCGATCTAAAATATTCTACAAAAAATAATTTATACTTTAGTTCTTAAGCACTACATAAATGTGTAAATGTTTTCTACATGCATGACATTTATGATGATTGCAATGTATTTTTAAGATAAATATTTTCCAAGATAAAAATAAATTAAAGAGATAATAATGAAATATATTGGTGTGTTTTTAAAGATTTTTTTGAGATAAGTTATATTGATGTATTTTTAAAGATTTTTTTTTGAGATAAGATTTTGCAATATAATTTAAGCATGAATCAAATGTAGTATAAAAATATATGCTAAATAATTTTGGCCCATTTGAAACAATTGAACGAATCATTTTTTTTTCTTTCTCGTATGCCAGTTGAGATTTTTAAAGAGAAAGTATTGCTACAGTTAAAAGCTTCGAACTCGAAATTTTGACAAATCATCCCATGTCAGACTTCCTGAGATCAAAAATCTTATTTTTGGCATCGTGTCTGTTTGTCTATGCACAAAGCTACACATATTAAGATAAAAGGATGGAATTTTGTGCGTGAACATTAATTAAATTTGTAAATTTCTATCAAATTTTGAAGGAAATCCTTTCACGGCTAGTCTGCCTGTTTAGTTGCCCTAAAATAAATTAACACAATAATTAGAAAAAGAAAAGAACGGGGATTTCTAAGCGTTCAAAAAATATGCTCAATGACCTGGGGTCACCGGTGGCCGGCACTTGAATTGGATATGGAGTCATGGAGACCATACTACCGATGATTAGCCATCCCATATTATTAAAAAAGACATTAATTGAACAACCATAAATATTTATAAATTTTTCATTATTTCTATCATTATTACTTGTAGCGTCATCCTTATAAGCCAGACGATATCCTTCGAGCTGAAGGGTCCCTTTTGCTCGATCGGTATGATACTCGGCTACAGGCTCAAACGTCGCAGGTTCGTACCGCGACCTTCACTGGCCACCATACTAAAATGATGTGAAAGCTGTAATGCATTTATAAATTATATAAAAAATGGTATTATTTTTACATAAAACATAAATCTAATATTCTTTTACGTTGAATGTATCGCATTGAAGCTCTTAAAAAACAAAGAATAGGTGATCCAGCACAGCCTATACAATATGTAATGGCTTTGTAGTATATTTTGTAGTATTCCTTTCTAAGTTTTTTTTGCTTAGTTTTGACTACACATATTTCAAAATCTTAGCATAGTTCTAGTTTTTCCCGGAAATTGTTTTTAATTCGTGTCCGGTAATCTTAGCAAACTTTTACATTACAAATCTCGTCACCTTAAACGATAAAAATGTCAACGTTAAGGGTTTTAATTTAAACGTTCAAAATTTCCTTACCATAACATGTTAACACGTTCAGTTCTGTCAGTCACCAATGACTGACATTCAACTTGGCTGTGGCTTTTTGGCATCTTTGCTTGATATCCATCTAATAATTTCATTGGAACATGACAATAAACTACAGCATATCAGTCACGAATAATATGTTAACCATATGTATATCGTATAACACACACACACACACACACACACACACACACACACACACACACACACACACACACACACACACACACACACACACTTTAACTAAAAAATGTTTTTTTAAAAAACATTTTTCGAATTGCAGTTACATCCATTAGGTATTAAAAAGTTTATAATTCCAGGTAACGTCCCCATAATCCCATCCTGTTGCATAATATTGTGCAATATTATGTGATATTAAACAATATTGTGCAATATTATATAATATTAAACAATATTCAACAACATTAAACAGTATTGCGAATATTGATCAATATTGTACAATATTTGTGTGCTACTAGGGATGCAGATAATTTATTGCTTCTTCTATAAATTCTTGTCTTACTTGAAAGTTTTCCAAAATGATAATAAATGAAGTTATTCCACGATCTGCTGAAAATGAGACGAGAAGATTTAACGTAAAAAATTCCTGGTGGCGAAAGCTTAATTGATAGAAATATCCAAAAAAAACTAAAAGAAAAACCATTAACAAAGAATTTCTGATTGAACAAAAATGAAGAATAAATAGCAAAGCTTTTTTTTATATTGAGTTACAGGAGCAAGTTTTATTCAAAAGCAGTCCTAAGTTATCGATTTCTTTCTCTTTCCAATTTACGTTCTCTGAAACGTAGCATGCGGAAAAAACACTTCTCAGAAAACAGAGAGATGATTTGTGACAGTAAAAAGAAAATTATTTTATTCTGTTTTTGCATAGATTCTTCTTTGGAAAACCATTTGGCATGATAAACGCATATTCTGAGAATTTTTCATGGCTCTAAGTTTCCGTGAATTTGCTTATATTTCGCAGAAATCGGTTATGGTTTTATTAAATCTGTATAAGAGGAAGAATTTGATGTACTGTTGTTTAGGCTTAAGGTACAAAAAATTTGTACATTTTATTTCAAAATCTTATTTTTTTATAAAATAAAACTATAAATAACATCTCAAAGAAAATGCATTTAAAAACAATTTAAGAAAGATATCCAACTTTTAATGCAAGTTTATGTTTTAAACAAAATTTAGACGTCAAATGATAAGGAGAAGAAAACTTTATTTCTGAAAATATATAGAATATATATTTAAATTTAACCCTTCTTTGCATGATGATAGAAATTTCCATCATAAAATTTAGTGAGCAAAAATTGTACTCAGAAGAAGTGTACGGTAAATTTTTTTTACTGGCAATTTTTCTCATGACTGTTATGTAATAAGGAGCATAGCAAATAATAATAACAAATGAAAAAAACAAAATGTCAAAATTATTATAGCAAAATTATTATATTTGAACTTATTCCGCTATTCGTTGTGGTTATAAGAAACGGGGATTTCTTTAATACTTTTTATAACTAATATGAGATATTTTTTCTGTTTCTAATGAAAGCGATAATGAGAAGAGGAATTTATAAGAGAGGGACATTGAATATTTTGCACTGAGCTTAACGTGTACATTTAAATAATGATGGATATTTCCTTCATACTATTTTTTTTAATTATTTCATACTATATATTTATACCAGGATTCCCTTTAACATAGAACATGACTTCTATTGCCCAATTTATTTAAAAACAAAAAACAATCATGCAAAAGAAGGGTTAAAGTACTCTAATACAATATGAGTTTTATAAAGCAAATATAATTTTGAACAAAATCATAGCATGTACGTTAATTTGATTTCAGATAAATTGATTATTTTTAAATCAAGGAGAGTGAAATGTTTGATTTGTAAACATAAATACAAATTATTATCAATGCTTATTATAACTTTATGGGAAAATCTAGTAGATTATCTCTTTTGGTGATTTTGACAGATTGATTCGTTTTATTATTTTTCCTTTTCGAACGCACTTGAGAATTAATTTTGATTCATTGTGAAATGAGAAAAAAGCACTTCTAATTCTGGAGGCCTGAATTTTTGCAACCACCAGTAGAGAACTTTATAAACTCAATAAATTTAACTGGAATAAATCTAACGAATTTACCAACCTATTCTAGCATTGAGTGCTGAACAAGAAATTATCTATTCTTAAACTGCGAATCTACCACTAGGCCTCTATTGTTTTAATAAACTATCACTAAAACTTCCATAACAGCGTGTCATGATAGAAAATATTTCAAGCTGTTGTTTTAATGATTCTGTATTGTATTTTTTTAAAGTGGTTTGAAGCACTTTTTGAAATGCAAAAGTTCAGAAAATACTTGATACATAAAAGTTTTTACCACAAACTGCAAAAAAAAATATACAGGTCTACTGAGATTTTCAGGATTCGTTGAGATTATTTTTTATATACGTAGAAAGGCTGTTGGCTCCCATTTTGGAATATAAAAGTAATAATTTGATTTGAAATGCTTTGATTTTTATTTTATTGAATTTTTTAAAGTTAAATTAAATAAAAATGGTTCCATTAAAATTATAATTACTATTTGATGTTATTGAGTTTCTTTTGATTGCAAACTAAGCAATGAATTTTGTTTTTGCATTTATTTTATTTATTTTTGAGAAAGTAATGTTTTTATTCTGTTATTCAATATCTTTATAAAAACCCTTTTATTGATATATTTCAATACAGAGCACTTATACACTATTTGGGCAAAAGTTTTCGGATACCCAGTGGTATGGACTTAGAGCGTACTGAGGTATATATTAATATGATGTTGGTCCTCATTTTGCATTGATGACAGCCTGCACAGGTCTGGGAAGATTTTCCCTCAGTTTTTGATAGATGGTTTTAGGGCTTGACATCTTGGCGTTCATCAAAGCTGAAGTGAGTGCTTAAGGCGAGAAAGGCCAACTACGTAATATGCCCTCTAATTAATGTCAATGGTATTCTATGGAATTTAGATCGGGGCATTGAGAAGGCCAGGCTAGTTTTTGAAAACAGATTTCACCATAAATGTAATGAAATCAAATCATAATCTTTCATTCTATCTAAATAATTTAAAATCATTCTATCTAACTTATAATAACTAGCTAAATAAACTCAATTAATTCTAATTAATTCTATCTAAAATTCCAAAGACTGAAACTGATTTCTTTTATATAGATCCGAGAAAGGAGTGAACCCTAAAGAAAAAAGTGGAATTCCATTTATCTTCCCTAAAAGAAAGGGAAATGGAATAAATGCATTATGATAATTTAATTTTAAAAAACAATATTATGCAAATAGAGTTCTAATATTATGTTAATACAATTGAAAAATGGAGGTTAATGAAAATAACACTCGAATAGGGGCCGGGATGGCCTGGCTGGTTGAGCGTAGGGACTCGTACGCCTTAAGTTACGAGTTCGAAACTCACCGGCCAAAAGATTCCCCGAGTGTAAGGCGACTGGCGCTCGTTAAATCTGTTCGTGGTCGAAAAGTCCTCCATATCCAGAGTAATATCACTGGAGGTACTGGGACATAGGTGATCGTTCTCTGTTTCAAGTCTAAATTACGATTTGAGATGAATGAATGAATTTGCATGAATGTAGTCCGCCCCTCTAAAAAGAGTTGTGATGTATGTGTAGTTAAGTCGTACTCTTGACCCCGATGGCGCTACTTGTAAAACAAAGAGACGCATTTCTTAGGCATAAAATCTGCTGTTCTTATCAGCGGAGGCCTGTCCACTGCAAGTGCCATTAATCACAACAACAACACAACACACCCTCGGATAGAAACTTTAAAACGAAAGATTATTATTCCAAAATATATTTATAAAATGTCCCAAGATTTCAGAAAAATCTATGAATAACACTTTAATCCGCATAATTAATTTCTTCTTTCCCAGTATTTGCTTCCCTTTGCATTTACGATGATGTAATATGGCATAATATGTTAATTCCTGTGGACATAAAAAGTTTATCATCATTAATGATGCTAAACTCTTACAGACTGTGTTTATAGTCGTGACTCAGGTAGGTGAGTTGCCGGATCTTCTGTGCAATTGCTTCCTTTTCGCTTCACCATATTTCAAAATTACGAGATTCTAAGTTCCGTCTTACGTAATTATGGTTTAACTGTGAAATGAGATTTTAATCATTTAATGAAACAGCATATATAAAGCATGGAAGCGTAATCATAAACAAACTTTAGGGAAAGAGATGGATATTAAAATGAATGAATAAAATAAGGAAATAATTTATTATAAGCTGTTATTTACATAAAAATCTATTTAAAACTCAATTAATTATTATTTTAAAGATATTATTAACAAAACTCAAAAGCTTCTTCTTGAATCAGAGAATCTAAGACTCAAATTTAAAACTGACGAAAAGACAGGCATGATGATGGATGCTTACACACACGTTATTGTTCTCCCCTCGACTTTCTCATATATGAACGTTGGAGTATTTTGTGCTTAAAATAAAATTTTTCGGCAACATTCCTTTTTTTTGGTCCAAATTGTGATATAGAATTGCAATATCCAAAAATGAAGATTTAGAAGCTTCTAATAGAGTGGTTTTTCCCCCTTTCGTGGTGTGTAAAATAACGGTGGAGAGCGTTTTACCTCCACTTCGATGATGGAATAACCCTCTAAGAGACAGGTTGTACCATAGGCATTGATGGTTGCTGGGATTCAACCTCTGTTACCATCAGAATACTCTTCTGACGATGATTGTCATTTAATTCACCCCACATGATACAGAAGAACGGGGGTAGCATTTTTGACGTTGCAGATATAATATGTTAATATCTGAATGACATCCAAATTTCATTTATCTAAATCGCTGCATTATCGAGTTATCGTTTTCGCAAGTTTGCAAATATGCATAAGAACAGAGTTTCAACTCTTAGGCGAATTGTCTTACAATTTGTCACTTTGTATATTTGCAAAGTCATGATCGTGATAATTCGAAAAGGCGGGGATTACGACAAATGAAATTCCGTATAAATATAGGTAGGTACAGATTTCTAATGATAAATCTATTTGTTTAATTTCAATCTTATGCTTATTTCCTTTTTATGATTTTTATGTTCACACTGATATGAATGTTTCGTTCTAAATTTATTTTCGTTTCTAAGGTTTGGAATTTAAAATGGATAGGAATGTTCGGTTACAAAATTCACAAAAGTCTAAATACTTAATTTGGCTATTCTGTTTTGGAATTTTCGTGTTCAAATAAATATAGCCGTTTCGTTTCATATTTGATAAAAGTCATTGTGCTTAATTTTAATCCTTTGGTTATTTCAGTTTTTTTCGTGTTTAAATAATAGACAATTAGTTTCAAATTTGAAATAAATCTGCAAATTAATCAGTTGTAGATGTCTGTAGCTTTTTGGGGTTTTTTTTAATTATATTTCATGTAAGACCGATAGACGGATTAAAAAATTAGTATGATAGATATTTTACTAAATATGTTTTTTAACCCTTCGCACTCCGATGGTGCTCTGACTCACCGTTCTAGATTGTGCATCATTTTGACGTTTATTAATTTATTTTTCAAATTGAATTGCTAAAAACGTCTACATAATGGTTAAGAGATGTGGATTAATTTTTCAAAGAAATTTGACTTAAAATACATGTATATTTATTTTTCATAGCAATAAACAAATTTTTGTATTAGGTGAATAATTTTGCATCTAATTATTTTTTGTAGTGCAAAGGGTTAAATGCTGAAGTAGATCGTCATCAATATTTCATTTTAAAAACTCACAATGCTTTCACTTTGGATGCTTCATACAAAAAATATTCGATTTAAACCATTTCGTTATTTCCATTTCTAAGTTTTGGGACTCAATTAGATATGAACGTTCAGTTACAAAATTCGTAAGAGTCTATATACTTAACTTATATTCTTTGTTTTGTAATTTTCTTGTTCAAACAAATACATCCATTTCGTTTCAAATTCCATAAAAGTCAGTACGCTTAATTTCAACCCTTTGGTTATTTCTGTTTTTTCATGTTCAAATAATAGACAATTAGTACAAATTTGAAAAAAATCTGCAAATGAATCACGTGTAGATGTCTGTAGCATTTTGGTTTTTTTTTAATTTATATTTTTAGAAGACTAGCAGACGGATTAAAAAAAATAGTATGGCAGATGTTTCTTTAAATGGCAGATGTTTTCTTCTGACAACTCTTCTCTTTGAATGCTTCCTACAAAAAAAATTAAAAAATGAATTATAAGCTTAAAAATGAATCTCATTATTTTCTTTACAGGAACTCTGAAATAACCTATTTTTGTGACAGAATAATGAGAACGTTATTGCGCATTTTGCTGACATATAACATGAAACACCTGTTTATTGTTAGCTTTAAGTGATTTTCGAGAAATACTTTAAAGTTCATTTCCCTTTCCCCGATTCCTGGTTTTAGAATTCTAAAGCATTTAGAAATTCCATTTTCATTAGAATCCACGAGCATCACACGAGATCAAGGGAGATATACAGGTGTGACAAGCCGTCAGAACACGGAAGGCGCCTACAAACAAACAAACTGCACAAGTTTGTCGTTTAGCTTGTTTCAGTTTCAGATTGTAACAGTCAATGACTCCTCAATGTTTGCATCTTAAATTCTTGGCAACCGACAACCTCCCCGTCTGCTGTTGCCTTTTGATGCTTATCTTTTTAACTAAAGCATTTTGGCAACTAATGATTACTTAGACAATTACAATGTTGTGAAGCATTCAACAGATATTCGTGAAGTGTATGCGGAAATTTTTGACTTTGACTACATGTATATTAATTGTACATTATAATGAGGATAACATACGGTTCTTCATTTTACATCAACTTGATATCAACTTTATTTTAAATTAATATTCTTGCTTATTTTTATGATATATTTCATATGAGAATATGATGTTGTTTCGGTTAGGAGGGCTTTATGTCTCCGAAATTTACAGGCAAAAATATTTTTAACTGATTTTACTAGTATAGCAATATTAATATGTATGGTTCTTCAAAAGCAGATGCGTTTTTTAAAATGTTGAGCTGCTTTTACCAGTATTGCCTTATTATCACGTATGCTTCTTTGACAGCAGATGCATTTTTAAAAGGCTGAAGAAGAACTATAACATCATAGCTGATATTCCATCTCAAAATCGGTTGAGCTCCAAAACTTTGTTTGCCATCTAAAGTTTAAAGAAATCATCATATATATATATATATATATA
>JAOUZG010035803.1:65358-89268 GCA_026289955.1 Argiope argentata
ATAGTGAGAGAGGGATAGAAACAGATAGAGAAGTTTTGTGATAGTTTCAAAACTATTTAAATTAATTAATAGCTTAAACTAATTAAAATAAATAATGACTTATAATAATGTTCTCACATAATAACTTGAAATTTACGAATATTTCATTTACATTTTTATAAATTCTTTTTTATTTTATTGCGAGTAAAAATAAAATTTCATTATTGATTATCGATTTTTCACTCCCTTTATAAAGTATAAATTGCCTTATATTTAGATCAAAATGATGAAGTTATCGATGAAAATGATGTATTTTAATATTATCTAGCTAATAATTTACAGTTCATTTGAAATTAAATTTGATTCGATATTTAGAGGTACCTTCTGATAATATTTATATATAATTGATTATGGTTATCTGAATAATTACGATTACGAAAAAAGGAGCTTTAATATTGAAGCATAAAAATTGCTTGATTTTTTTTCATAAAAAGACCTTTAATGAAAGAATTGGAGAAATATTTTTAAAAACGAAAATTAAGTTTGATACCAAATATAAAATCAATATTCTATCACTTATAGAGATATCGCGAAACTTCTTTTGAATTAATATAAAATTACTTGATAATTCCAAAATTTGATATATGAGAAAAATTTAATCTTGCTAAATCTTTCAAAATAGATTTTTTAATGCAGTCATTCTATACATCAAATATCAAATCAACAATATTTAATTTGAGTGGGGCATCTGCTTAATTCTGAACCCTTTTTTAAAAAGAACTCAATATTATTTCTTTCAGTATTATAATATATGAAGAATATCCAAACCTACCTTTATAATGTTATCTTATTATGTTTTTGTATAATTTTATAATGTTTCCAAGAATTCTTAACCATTCGATATATAAGAATAGTTATATTGTTACGTTTTTAGCGTAGCGGGTTTGGATTGAATGGACTTTATTTGAGGACAGCACAAACAAATTTATTTACAGCTATTTACAGTTATTTACAGGATAATTGATAACGTAAAAATTTTAGATAAGTACAATTCAGCAGTCAAAAGTCAATTACAGCGTAAATTCAAGTCTTACGCACGATAAAAACAGACTACAAAACAGCTATCGTATAGCACAGCAACAGTTAATCACAGCGAGCTCAATAACACAGCGTTAACAGCAAACGCAAACACAGCTCACAAATCCTTTAGTCCAGCGAGACGCTTTTTATTACACAACACACTCTCCACTAACTCGATCAAATCACTATAGCAACTAACTAACTGATGCCGGCTACTCGTCCTTATATAGCCGAGAAGCGCGTGCACCTGAGTCTCGTGAAAATTCTCAAAACATCGCGCACAATCTAGCGGCTACTAGATTATTCCTTTCGCCAAACCAATCAAGCTGGCACGAGGCTCCTCGCCAAACGTCGCCAACTTTGGCGAGTTTTCGTGCCGCTCGCTCGCTTGTAACAATATCTATAATTCCAAGCGAAAATTACTTCACTGTAAGCATTTCAGAAGCCAGGCAGACAATCATTGAGAATCCCACAGCTGCAAATAGAATATTGTCTTTGCCGCGAGTCTGTATGTATCTAAGGATCAAATATAAATAATCATTGAGTAATGGTAAGTGTGCTTAGTTCTCAAAGTAGGTCGTCAGAAACACTTAATTCATTTATATATTAGGGAATTCTAGAACCTATTTGTTATGGTGATAAATGAAACAAAACATTCTTGATTTCCTCTATGATGGATTGAAAATTTTGAAAATTAACTAGATTTGATAAATGATATATTATTTCAGTAATAATTATATAACTATACCAAATTTAAATAAATATAAAAATTTTATACATTCTTTGAATCAAAGTATATTTGCAACTTCGCCGACGCACAAACAGCATAATGTAAAGTAGAATTCTAGGAATTTTTGCATTATTTATCTTTGAATAAATGTGAAATTATGTTTCAGAATATTACACTTCTTAAAGATATTTATAATGTCATCATTTTATACATCTCAATTTTGAACTCAGACTTATAACTCTTGAAAACGGAGGATCAAAGAAAAAAATTCAAAGTATCAGAATCAAATCAAATAAATCAGAAGACATTTCAAACAAATTCTAAAAAAAGAAATCGAAAAAGAATAAAAATAATAAGAAGAATTCAAATTTTTTTAGCCATTTTAGGTACTTATTATCTAGCTTATAATCGCATCAACTAACAAATAATTTTCTTTTTATATTAGTGTTTTTGACCAAAAAAGCATTACATTAAAAGAGCAAAATCGATTTTTAGTCCAATATTTTTTCATTTATTTGTGTGTTTGTGCATGTGAATTTTGATGATTCTTTCAATTTTCCAATTCCCAAATTACTATTATTTTCCAAGAAAATACTTAGAAAATAATATTCATATGAAAGGAAGAAATGAATAGAAATTAAAGAAAAAATAGTACTAATTTTACATCTTCAATGTAATTGATATATCATCAATCCATGAAGGAATAAAGTAAAAAGGCATAAATATTAAAAGTATTCACCTACGTTCTGTTTCTGTTATCACTGTTGCTTTAGCCTTCAATAATTTTATTTTCATTGTTGTTTTTCCTTTCGATAATTTTGTATTTGAGTACCTATAACTATTTAACTGTCCACAAACTCCCAACAACTAAAACTGAAATCAAAAAGAAATGCATTGAAAATACTGAGAACTTATCATTGCTTTTTCTTTTTCCTTAAAAGTTGAAGAATATATGATATACGTCATTTAATGCTATCACAGATTTTTCTAATTTAAGTCTAACTAAGTTTTTTTCTAATTTCTTACAGATGCAAATAAACTTGAAAAATAAAACATCTAATCGTCTGTTAACCTTGTTTGTCTCGTAGAAAACTTGATAAAATTTCTACCAGATTAAGAATTGGCTCACACATCAGTATGTCAGTGTCCTATGACGGTTTTTCACATCTTAATAGAATGTCAACAATTTAAAAATGAACGCATTCATTACTTTCACATCAAATTAAAAGAATTCCTCAGAAAGTTCATCATCCCCATCGTTTTAAAAACGATTGGCTTTTACTTGATTCTTAAATAGCTGTTAGATTATATTTTACCATGCTATCAATTTTTGTAGATCTTAAAGGTTGAAAGGTCCAGGAAAATAACGTAATTTAGAAGAAAAAAACTTTTAAAACTTCTGAAATAATTTTAAATCTCACCATATGTCTGGCGCAGTTTAATGAAAAATGGTCCTTGAGCCAATTACTTTACAACAGGCTTACTCCATCAAATAAAATCTAATTTAAGTCCTTTACTAAGTATACAGACTTGTATGTCTTGTAATACAGCGGTTTTTGTTGTTGTTGTTGTTCTCGTGCTCAGCTTTACAACGGAAGGAGGGGTGCAGTAGCTTCTGAGGGTATAGACGCCTGAGCACACAAGGGCAGAAGTCTGACTTCTAGTTCATACATGCCACAAACCCATTTACGGGGTGGACTTCATTCATCCACAGATCATAATTTAGATTTTGAACAGAGAACGATCTCCTCTGACCCTGTACCCCCAGTAGTATTACTCTTCGGAGTTCTGGCACAGAGGTAGTGCGTCCTCCTCGTGATCTGGGCATCCCGGGTTCGAGTCCCGATCAGGGTATGGTTGTTCTGTGTTCTATCTGCGAGGTGAGTGATTTTTACTTCCGATAAAAAAGACCTGTGAAAGTGAATGTGATAAGTATGTGTCATCTTCATATGAACTAGTAGTCAGACTTCTGCCTTTGGTTGCTTAGGGATTCATATCCCCAGAAGCTACTGCACCCTTCCTTCTGTTGTAAACATCATCTCGGCTCTTTTTAAAATACAAAATCAACTTCTTATGATATTTATAAACATCAATAGTATTTAGGTTAGCTCTTATAATGCTTTAAAAATATTTTGTGTGTTATTTTAGCAACCATTTAAGACTTGAAGTCTCTATTCTCAAATGAAGCTTTGTTTACTCTTCGCACTTAAGTAATGTACACAAAGCAACTGATGTAACGTCTCATTCTGTAATTCGAACAAAGCTTTCTTTAAATAGTCCTTTCGCAATTTTTTATATACAAGCTACATTATATTTTTTGCCACACTTAATTTAGAAAATCGCCACTTAAAAAGTTATTTTTTACCTCCTCTCAAGTGCCCTGAGGGCCGCAGACAATGACAACGTGTTGAGAGCCGGATTGTTCTCCGACAAAAATTACAAGAATAAAGGAATACAAGATCTGCTTCATAAATTCAAGATTTTTTTCCCTTCCTCTCCTGACTTATTTTATGTTGTAGACGCTTTTATAAAAACTGGAGCTCTCTGAGGGTGGCGTGTTTATTTTTAAAGTGGGTGAGTTTTTTGCTTCAGTTCTCTGGGTGTAAGAAACTCTTCAAGAACTTTTTTTTCTTGTGTCTCTGTGAAAAAAACCGAAGCAGCAACTGTAGAGAAACGAAGAAATGAAACGTCAACATTTGGTACGCTTTGAAGAATCCATCTGTTTCGTTGGGAAGGGGCGATTCATCTTCGCTAAATTTGGAGGTAGGTAGCTCCGGTGTACTCCAGTTAATTTGCCGAGGGTCCAATTACAACAAGCACACAGAACATATCAAGTACAAACCTTTTTTTTAATCGCAAATCTTTCTGCTTCCGTAATGCTGCTTTCGGTGTGACGGATCTAATTGCTTTAATCTTAGGTGCTTGATCTTTAAACCCTTAACTGGCTTATTTTTCTTACCAGCTAATAAGTTGGGAATATTTTAATGGGAATAAAATAAATGTTGTAGTTAGCAAATTATTTCGAACAGCATGCTAAACTAATAGTTTTTATTTAAGTATAGTAAGCTAAAGAACCGAGAGTTCATTTGTAAGTAACAGCCGGCGTTCTGGCATAGGGGGAGCGCGTCTTCCCCTGCATCTGGGTGTCTAGGTTTCGAGACCCGGTTCGGGCATGGTTGCTCAGGGTTCTATCTGTAAGGTGTGTGAATGTGCCTCCCTGTAAAAAGGGGCTGTGCAAGCGAATGTGATGAGTGAGTAGCAATAGGGGTACTCTTGGCTTTAGTTGGCGCTACTACAAAGCAAGAGACTCTTATTAGGCTTAACCGCTTAACTGGCTTATATTCCTTACTATCTAATAAGATGACACCTTCTATTTTGGGAATATTTTCTTATCTTGATTCAAATGGAAATCCATGGAACACTTGGCTAATTTACGTATTCAAAGTCATTTTGCTATTGAATTATGATTGTTATGAATGATTTAATTTTTTGTTTTTACAACTATCAAAATTCGATAAATCGATGCACGTACGGCATACGGGCAAACCGGTTAAGGGGTTAAAATGTTCTTTGAGTTTCGTTTGTTGAATAAATAATGGAAAAAAATAAAACACCCTTTTGTTTTAAACATGACTTGTAGCTAAAAATAACTCCTTGCAAATTGATCACACTTGCCTTCAGTTAAATAAATATATTATAAACAATTATGCATATAGACTTTTTTATTGAACCTTTAGAAAACCCTGTGCACCACTAAGTATCACACGGCACATTAAAGTAAGTATATACAATCCATTACCTATATTATATATTGAACGGAAGGATAACAGCCTTGCCGAAAAGGGAATCAAACCCAGGACGCCCAAATCACGCATATAAACTTAAATATGTTATTTTTCTAGCAGCAACTTTTTTTAAATTCAAGATTACAGTATAAAATGTTGGTTTCTTAGTAAATAAAGTGAAACAAATAACATTCAATTATCAGTAAAAAAATAAAATTATTTATGCATTTCACAAGCATATGCACTGCCATTTACTTATTGTAAATTTATTTAATAACTTCTTTATGTATTCAAATAGCAACAACTATGTATCCTATTGTCAATTTATAGAACTGACATTTACATGTCATAAATTGATTTAATAACATCTTCAATATGTATATTGTGGGCAACTATTGTACTTTAATTTACATGTCATAAATTGATTTAATATCATCTTCAATAGGTATATTTTTGGCAACTACTGTACTGACATTTACAGGCTATAAATTGGTTTAATAACATTTTCAATAAGTATATTTTGGTCAACTATTGCACTGCCCTTTACATGTTATAAATTGAATTGATAACATCTTCAATATATATATATATATTTGGCAACTATTGTACTGCAATTTACAGACTATAAATTGATTTAATAACATTTTTAATAAGTATATTTTAGTCAACTATTGCACTGCCCTTTACATGTTATAAATTTATTTAATAACATTTTGAATATGTATATTTTGGTCAACTATTGCACTGCCCTTTACATGTTATAAATTGATTTAATAGCATTTTCAATATGTATCCTATTTCCTACAACTATGCATCCGATTAGTAATAGGTTTCCTATTGTCAACTGTAGCACGGCAAATTGCATGTTATAAATTTATTCATAATATTTTCAATGTGTATCCTATTGGCAACTAATCGACAGCAATTTACTTGTTATGAATTGTCTTAATAGTATTTTCAGTATGTATCCTACTGTCAACTAATTCACTGCCATTTACTTTATAAAATGATATAATGACAATTTCAATATATACATCCTATTTCCAAAGGCTATATATCTTATTGGTAATATATTTCCTATTGGCAACTACTGCACTGCCATTTACATGTTATAAAAAGTTTTAATAACATAGTTAGTATGCATCCTATTGGCAAACAAGAAGGTATTACAGCTACAATCTGTTCCTAAAAATATTTTAGGATACAAATTGGGTATATTTTAATTAAAGGCAAAACTCAGAATTTGTGAATTAAAATTGTTACAGAAAAATACATATTATTTAATATTTTTACCCCTCATAGAGACAGAGGTCTCAATATATAGTGCATGTACCCCTAACAGGAAATTACGACATTATAAATTTTATGTAATAAAACTTACATTTATGTTTAAAATAAGTTTTAATTTATTTTTAAACATTCTACTTAAATCCTTATTAATGAGATTCTAGGAGTGAATTATTAAAAGAGTTGCTTATAGTATAATTTTCACCAGAAAATGCAGTCATGAAAAAAGCAGCTTTGATTCTAAGTAATGAAAAGTTTTTAACTGATAATAATAAGTGATAACTGGTTTAATAAATTTAAAAAATATCGACTTATTTTTATTCGGTGAAGAACTTCCAATTTAAAAACGGATAATATATATTAAAGAGAAAAAAATTTCAAATCAACTTGGAAGCGAAAATGAAATAAAAAATAGCAAAAATGAAATCTGTGATCACAAATTCCAAATCATGCATAATATTATTTTTTAAGCCATTATTTACCTTAATTAGTTTAATTAATCAGTTCATACTGTTTTGAAAAATAAGAATGGTAAGAGCAGGTTAACCTTTTAAAAACGCATCTGATTTCAAAGAAGGATACATAATAATAATACAATACAGGTAAAAGAATATAAGCAATTAAAACATGTTGATGAATATTGCCATTTATGTTTTCATCATTGCCTACGCGATTTCGAGCTTCAATTATTCGTTGCCTTTAATTATTCAAAACCTCCTAACGAAAATAAAGTCATTTTATCACAGGATAATAACAAAACGAAAAGATAATGAAGAAAAAGAAAAAACTTCAAAGTCAAGCTTTGTCTTGGGTGGGAAAAATACAAAAAAAAAGGAAGTGGGCTGAAAATGTTGGCTGTGTTTCTAACTTGATTTTCAGCAGCAGCAGCCTAGTCATCGCTTTACTCAGTAGAAAGGATCTTTCGTTTTCTCTATCTGGTGGTGTCCACCTATTCCATGGCGAACTAATTTTTGTGTTTTCTGAATCTTATCTTATTACTTTTCTATCTTCAGCTTTCATTTTCAATTTTGTTTCAATTCTTGTTGTTTATTTAAGTCTTCATGTGAAAAAATATCCAAGCAGATTTAAATTTTTAAAAAGTGCGAATATCAATTGGGGTGCAGATTTGATACCCAAATGGATATATAATTTTACAGTACTCTGGGAACTCTCTTTAATTGTATTAATTTGTATTTTTATAATGATTTTATAAATATCTCCAAATTTTTCAATAACATTTTTCAAGCATGTTTACCCGTTGTATCACTGCAAATTCGCATTTCTTACCACACTAAATGTAGAAAGTTGTTATACAATTGAGTTCAATTTTAAATAAGATGAAACTCAATTTATCGAACTCATTTATAACGAAGTAAGATCTCAAATTAGAGAAAATATAGCACAGTTATATTTTATTTTTACTTAAAAGAATACAGCATAGTTATATTTTATTTTTACGTAAAATAATACAGCATAGTTATATTTTATTTTTACGTAAAATAATATAGCATAGTTATATTTCATTTTTTCGTAAAATAATATAGCATAATTATATTTTATTTTTACGTAAAAATATCATTTACAAACATACATTTACAAATTAATGTAAAATGTTTTATTCATTGAATGTATATTTACTTTTCATCAGCCTCTTGTCGGATGATGATATGGTTAATTTGAATCTGAAAGCTCATTTCTGATAATACATGCAATTTTAAATTACATACATATATAATGATATTTTAAAATCTTATTTAATATTCAAGTTTTGTTTCGTAATTTAACCTATATTAACTTAAACCTAAAGTGATCTATTTTTTGCTTGATCCAAGTCCTCCTTTTTTATTTAACTAATGGTGTAAGCAGTCTATAAAAATGAATACCTCTGTATTGACCCGAGTGAAGGGTCAAAACTCTTTAACGCTTGCAACAATTTTCTTAAAGATACCTGAATTTCCCTTACATAAATCGGCATGTAGCAAAGAAATCCTGATAGAAATCTCATAGTAAAACGATCGGAAAGAAACTTTTCTGTCATTTCTACTCTCGTATCGCGATGCGAATGGACTTAAAGTTTCATTGTCTTGATGAAATAATATACCTCTGAGATAAAATAAATCTAAGTTGAATTTTCAAAAAAAAATTCTTTTTGGCCATGCAGCTGCTAAAAATGTTTGCATACCTATATTAAAAAATTCAATCAAAAATTTCATTATTATCTTATTTGTAAAACATTTAATAATCACATATGTTCCTGCTTCACATATTTTTCCTATTTTTTTATTATTATACTTCATTTCAAATCTAGATAATATATTCAACAGCTTGGTACCCACTATGCGTTGGAAAAAGAGTCATTTTGTGGGTTTTTTCCCCTTCCTTCGTAAATATTTGAAGATTGCATACTGTGCGGCAAACATTCGACGCCCCCTCAAAACGGCTGATTAAAATTATTTCAATTCTCTCAGTGTTAAGCTGCAAGGGTTTACACTCTGCCAGTTATGAGTCTACAAGTAGGTAGCGCATGCGCAGAAAAATGTTGGTTAGTTGATGGCAAGTAATTGTCCCTATGGGAAAACAACATACCGCTGCATTGTATTTTTCTCCTTGCTGAACATACTTTTGTAGAATTCGGCACTTATCATTGATTAATTACAACTTTTTTTGTGGATTGCCCTTTCTATATTTTTTTTCATTTTATTTGCCATTTATTTTCTATAGTTTTGCAAATTTAAGTATTTTGAGTATTTTACCAAACTTATTTGTGCAAAAATTCATAATTTTAATACGATACACAGAGAAAAAGAAAATTCAGAAACACCAAAACGGCAATTTATAGCCACATATGGAATGCCTGAATCTATCTTGTGAAATTTTTGTAAACATAAATGAACCCCTTTCTTCACATGCCCTGCCTACTGGACATCTTATAACTGGCTGACCGTAAACTCGGTATTAATTTGAACATATTTACAACAAATAAATAAATATAAATATAAATAAATTTAAAAGATTCGAAAAGCCAGCCTAAAGCATTACAGCTTAATAATGATTTTAATTTAATTTTTAAATTTCAATTTTTATTATATAGCTTTTATAAAACAACAAAAATAGATAATTTAATTTAGTTGCAACGCTGGAAAGAATAAATCAAAAACTACAATAATGAATAATATTGTCCTCAAACATACTCGAATTATTTTTAAACGAGCAATAAAATGTGAAAATAAATTGTAAGGGAACAAAATTATTATCGCTGAAATGGTAATTTTTTTTAATTTTAAAACGATAAGAAATTAGTTTTTGTCCTATAAATTTCTTTCTAATTATCGAAAAAACACCTTATACTTGGAATAAGTTCTAATTAATCCAAATTTTAATAATCTAATTAATAATTCAAGAAGAGTTTTCGCAATGTGTTCACAACCCAAAGAAGAAAAATTAAACGGTTCATTTTTTTTGCACATAATTGGCATATTTGCATTTTATTTTGCAAACGATTATTTATTTATTTGCATTTTGCAAACGATTTTTTTTCACTTATGCATTTTCATAAATATGTTTTTAAAATGATTTTTCATATATATTTTATGAATTTTTCTTTAAAGTTTTGACAAAAGAATAAAAAAATTGTGCGTTTATAAATAATTTTTATAAATATTTTATACTCAATTACGTTTATCGTTAAACAAAAATACACAAAATTCTAATTTTTATCTCATTTAAACATATATAATTTCAAAAGATGGTATGAAATCAATTTTTGAATGTTGCCAGCAAGTTGTAAAAATATTTCATAAAATTTTGCAAACGATTTCTGTCTTTAATACACTTTAAATAAAGCATTTTTCATACTTTTTAAGCTCATTAGTTAATTCTAGTGTTAAGAATAATCCCGCAAATATTTGCTTTTGCGAAATATTCAAAGTTTATGATTAATTTCTGTTAGTAAAGAATAATATAAACACTTTGGGTTAACGAACTCTTTATGATATAATTATCATTGCATGAAAACCGCAGTCAGACAACATTCTGCAGTTTGTCTAGTCAGAAAAATCGAGGTCAGAAATGTCAAAGACGATTTTCCACGAAAGCCGAATTCTGAGAAAAAGAAAAGCGCCGCACTTTCGTTCTGTGACGCAAAACCAAACAATGATATGAAGAAAGTAAACGCCAAGAAGTGTCAAAATTAAATCCGAAATGTCATCTCAACCCGGGAGATTCATGAATCCTGCGCCACCCCAGCTTCCTGAGAGTCCCTAATTATTGCTGTGAAAACAAAAGTTTCCAAGAAAAAAGAAATTAGAAGGGTGAACGGAGGGAGATAGGTTTGGGGGGGGGGGGGCTTCTGTTAGAAAATTCACGCAACTGCATCATCTCCTGCCACGCGCCCAACCGCAGCAAAAGCGCACTGGAAAAAAGAGAACTAATGAATAGTAAAAAAAAGGAGAGAAAAGAAAACGAAAAGTGCTGCTGTCACTTTTTTTTATTCTCTTTCCCGTAACTTTTCCTCCCTCCTTTTGGACTGGGAGATTCACGTGCAATCTCCATCCTCCCATTTGCTCCTCCGCATCCCACTCGCGTGATGACGTCACGTCACGTGATCTCTGAGCGGAGCCGTCGACACTGCCTATGACGTCAAGATGACGTAACGGATCGCCCCTGAGCTATAAATATAAGGAGGAAATCTTCCCGCTCACATCCACTCTTAATCAGCGAGTTTTAAAATCCAGTCTTCCGCCGGAGTAGCGAGGGATACACTTACAGAGCATCGCTTGTTCTTTGGAATAGAGTACTGTCTAAGAATCGAGTCTAGAGCTTAGAGGAGTTTTCTAGTTAAGAACTTAACTAGCAATATTAGTCATATTAGCTTGATTATTTGGATTTGCGTTTCCAAAAAGAGTATTTTTGATCATTGATTGATAGATATATTTGGAGCTTGGACACTGTTTCGCACTTTCTTCCAATTCAAGAGTGAGACAAATCCGCTGATACAAAAATCGTCCCCTCTTTGCGGATGATTTCTCAATTACCGCAAGGGATTACCATCAGTAGAGCTTAAAAGCCAATTTTCAGTTTTCAAGCAGTCAGAGAGACGGAAAAATGACGCCAATGTCAGATTACAGAAAAATGTCTCTTATGCCAGACGCTTTTAATGTCATCCGTAGCCAGTCCGACACAAGTTATGAAAGTCTAGCTTCCGTTATGAAAGACAAACGAGGAAGGAGATACAGTGAGTGGCCAGCCAAAGAGGACAGGAAAATGGTACTACGTCCTTTGCAACTGAATGACACTGACCCCAAAGATTGCAATGGTCTTCTTTACAGAAGATTGTCCAGAGCTTCGCCAAAGGTACAGCCAACTTCTCAGTCAATCAAGACAATGTCTGACTCCAGAGAAGGAGTATCAAGATCTTATTCAGTGAAGTCTGTGAAGAAGTACGCCGAGAGGCAAAGACACAGAGGTTCTAGCATCCCCAGCGAGGCAAATCATTGCGGCACTAAAGTGAAAGAAAGAACTGTCTCCAACAGATCATTGCCTTTACCTGGAGATGAGACGGACTACTTCAGACTCAGGAATTTCAGCGTCACTTCCAAAGGAGTTATAAATCGTGGTGATTCATTCAGGTCCAGATCGAATTCCAACGTTCCTGGTCTTGCTGAATCAGAAGAAGCAACTTCGCCAATCCCTGAAACAACAGAACAACCGTCACCCCTACGTGATGAAGAAAAAGATATTTCAGATCAGAAGAAATCGTACCGAGTTCTGCTTGTTGGAGCCTCGGGTGTCGGCAAGTCATCTATGTGGAAGCAGTTCCTGACATCAGATTATATCTGCGATGATGATTTCACAATTGGTAAGATTTCTTTTTAAAAAATCATTAAAATACAAGATAAATATTTATAATAATTCTGTTAGAAACACCATTTAGTTTAAATTGTTTTATGCATAAAGAAGAAATATTATTTTTTATGAAAGTAACAAGGTGAATTTTATCTCCTTGGAATTACTTTTGTTATTGTGGATATTTTGTATATTATGTAACAAATATTTGTAACCAGTTTAAATAATTTATGATTTTTTTTGCAAGTGAGATTAGTCGATATTTTTTTCTTTTTTTCTTCTCAGAAGTAAATACAAATTAATTCAAATATTAATTTTTAAAAATTGAATGTGATTTTTATGATATTTTAATGCAAAATAATCAAAGTTGGTGTATTTAAACTTATGGTTTTCGTTTTTAATTCAATGAGTTATACTATCGTAAATATTGAAATTGCATCAGTATTTTTATAAAGATAATATAAAATGTTATTAATTTATATTATTATTTAAAATGCTCTTATATTTTGTCCTGTAACTTTGCTCATATTTAAGAATAACAAACAATTTTTTTACTATGTCTATAATCTATTTTTTGTATTTTGTTAAAGGATTTTATTTCCTATATTTCGTTTAGTTTGAAAATGAAAAAGAAATTATATTATTTACAAATTATGAGAATAGTCTTAAGATTTTACTATAATAGAGACATTTCTAAATAAGATTTTATTGATATTTTTATTTAAAAAAAGAATGCTTTAAAATTCCACAAAGCTTTTGAAACTATCAAATAAATACTGTTTGCATATAAATGAATTTAAGATGATGAATTGTATAAAATTTTATTGTATAACTCAAACAACTCATCATTTTAGTACAACTCATACTTCAAAGAATAATTTTTTTATATGGAAAAGAACAAAAATGACAGAACATTTGTTTTGAATATACGAATCGCCATTATAATTTATTTGATACTATTTTCAAAAATAAAATAGATTCAATGTATTAGAAAGATAATATTATTGCTCACATTTGTATAGATTTTATTTTTTTACGAGCCATAGTATGATAATTTTTATTGTTATATTATTTCTCTTTTAAATGCATGCATATATATATTTTAAATTTATGTTTTCAGATAGAGAAATCGACAAGATGATAACAGTGAACTTAAATAATGAAGAATCTCAGATGGAATTTGACGAAGAAACACTGCATGACCAAAACGTAAGATTTGCTTTTATTTTCTATGAGAAATTTTATAATTGTGTAATAAACGGGTGCATATTTTTACAAGCGCTTTTGCATAAAAGAATTATTACCTTTAAGTAATACTTTTAAACCAAACAGAGGAATTTCTGAAAAACATCATTCGTATGTTAAATATTACAGTATCGAAAACAATATAAAGCTTTAAATGTGTTATTTTCATATTTATACAACTGATAATAACGATTTTATTTTCATTTTTAATGCAAACGATTCTAGTCATTCATCTTTAACATAAACTATTTTTTTTGAAAGCTCAACTTTTGTTTCAGTCTGAAATAAATAATTTATTTATTCTTTGAAGTATAACTGAAGTTTTAATCACATATAAAACAAAAAAGATAGTTTTTTTAAAGTTTATTTTAAGTATCGTGTATGTTAACTTTAATGACGTCACTTTTAACGTAACTATGACGCATTTCTTCTAAATGTTAAGTTAAACTTTACTAAAAGTTGTTGATTCTCTTAGAAATGAGCTGCTGTTTTAAAATTTTAATTATTGCAAGCAATGTTTATCAAACAGTTCTATTTTAGTAAAATTACTGTAACGATATTTTAATTCTATGATGCTTGAAATTTAAAAAAATCGTTGTTTTAAAGGTATTAATAACTATTTGTATTAATAACTACGTGTTTAACATTTTGTGTTTAAAATTTCTCGCGATATTTTTTTATTTCATTTGTAAACATTTGTTCGTTTTGTATTTATTTTACAGTTTTGAAAACTAAATCAAATTCATCAAATGAACGAAAACCTTTTCCAGATATTCCACCCTTTATTTCATTGATATTTTTATTGTTTTTAGAAAACTTATATTAATATATTTAGTTCAATCCCTTTTCATTAATCCATTCTTAAATAAACCTATATACAAGAGCACGATGTAAGACTAAAATTGCAATTATTTTCTTGGCTACAATTAATTTTTACCTTTAACCGCGAAATATCTTATTTTCAATGTGAATTTTTTTTCTTTATAAATTATTTTCTCTCACATTTTATACTAACAATCTATTTACTATACTTGTTATATATATAATAACATATAGTATACAATTTATTTGCAATTATTTGTATAATTTATTTTTGTCTTGAAAGGATTTTCGGTAAATACATCTTAGTTAAAAAATAAATGTTTTTAAAACATTTATTTTTATTAAATATTCTTTAAAGAAATAAAAATTTAATGCATTAAAATGTTTTTGTTCTTTAATAAATTAAAGATTTATGATTAGTTAGTACTAAATTCATGATTTGAATATGGATAAATTAAAGATAAAGAAACTTTATTATAATAAAAGAAACTTAATTTATTTTACTTAATATTACTTAAATATTCAGAATCCAAACGAAATTTTAAACATTTTCGAATATTCCAAAATTTATTTATTTAGATCCTTCAACTCTTGAAGACCATTCATCAATTTCTTCAAGAGTGGAAGGATTAGGAAGAATAATTCATCAATTTATTCCTTCAATGTGTGATTGAAATTATCAAAAAATAATACTTGGTTTTTATTAAACGTGTATGCCTTTTAATTTTATGCACTTAATGCCACTGTTTGACTAAAAACACTAATAATAATAGCAAAATGTGAAATGTTTCAATGTGTTTCATCTTTTTTAGGCCTACTCTCTGAAAAGTGACTCCGTGGAACACGATGCATTCGTCATCATCTATTCCGTGTCTGACAGGAAAAGTTTCTCTCAGGCAAGACATTTCCTCTCGCAGTTGGAGAGACACATTGATTCGAGGGCTGTAATCCTCGTTGGCAACAAAACGGACTTGGCCCGTCTAAGAGTGGTTTCAACCGAAGGTGAGCGTAACTTCAATGCATTCAGATATTTCTTTTTCCGTAGTCAGGCTGACTATCACTATCACATGAAACAAAAAGCAATGACTTGGTTTAAATAAAGAATGATTAGTCATACCATTGTTTAGCTGATTAGAAGGTGACGACAAATGTTTTCAACTTGATGTAATGCTGTTTAAGAGGAAGAGAATGCTGAACTCAGTTGGTGAAATGCAGTTTTTATGGCGATATCATTTTAAACCTAAATTAACTTCGCATTTTCGTGACTTAACCCTATACGGCGCAATGATTCAGACATGCATCATAGACGTTTTTTTTATAATTTTTCAACTTATTTCGAACAATTCATTCGAATAATTTGAATTTTTTAAAAATGATTTTCATTGAAAAAGAAAAGGTTATTAGAGTAGAAAATTTAATAGAACATTGTTTTTATACATAAAACTAACGGTATTTGTAAATTAATCTCAAAATTTAATGACAATTTTTGAATTTATTTACTCAACTTTTGTTGAAAACTCCGCCACTCACGTTGATGTGATAGCAAAGGTCCTCAGTCAACGTAGAATTTGATGCAAATAGAAGAAGCCGATGTTTAATTTATATTTCCTTGACTTAACAAAAGTTCTTAGTCAACGTAGAATTTAAGGAAAGTACAAGAACCCGATGTTTAATTTATATTTCCTTGACTTAACACGTCCTTTTATTTAACAAAAGTTCTTAGTCAATATAGAATTTGATGCAAGCAGAAGAAGTCAATTTTAACTTATATTTCCTTGACATAACACGTTCCTTGATTTAACAAAAATTCTTAGTCAATGTAGAATGGGATCAAGTAGAAGCCAATGTTTAACTTATATTTCCTTGATTTAACACGTTCTTTGATTTAACAAAAGTTCTTAGTCAATGTAGAATTGGATGGGAGTAGAAGAAATCAATGTTTAACTTATATCTCCTTGATTTAACACGTTGCTCAGCTCTTGAATCAGCTGTGATTCATACATACTATCTAATTAGATATTTTCTTCTCTACTACAATTAAAAGAGAACAAATAAGCAATCATCTTGCAAGATAGTGATTCGAATAACAGGCATTGAGCATGGCAGATAATATGTTCAATATATATATATATATATATATATATATATATATAATTCTTAGTTCTGCATAATAAAAGGATGTCACAAAAGATTTTTTTTTCTTTACAGAAGGTAAATCACTGGCGAAGGATAGAGGATGCAAATTCATCGAAACTTCTGTGGCCATAAATCACCAGGTAGACGAATTACTCGTTGGAACTCTCAGCCAAATTCGTATTAAAGCCAAAGTTGCTGAAAAATTGAGGAAAAAGCGGGATTCACACGGACGCAGATCTTCAATATACTCAGGTGGACTCAAAGCCTCGGGAGTAATCAAAAAAATCCTGAGAAAAGCCTGTATGAAATCCAAATCCTGCGACAACTTGCATGTTTTGTGACTTCCTTGAAATCAGGATACCACAGTGCCTTACAAGGTGACATATGACTTCGTGATTAAAACCAAAGTGGATCAATATTTTGTTTTTTATAAGACTTTTTGTTTGTAAATATTTAACAGTTTACTTTTAAGTTGGTGAGTGGAATTTCTAGTGGCTGTACATAAAGTAATATTTCGTGTGTACTGTCTTGAGTGAGGCATTATTTTTTGAGTAAATGATTGCTTGTGTTTTTTTTAATTTTCTAATAAGTGTAATAACTTCTATATTGATGTAATATTTGTTTTTTATAATGAAACCTGAAGTAAAGAAACTTTGAAAATGTTTAGCTCTTGTAAAGATGTTTTGTAAA
Organism: Argiope argentata; assembly: GCA_026289955.1. Taxonomy (NCBI): domain Eukaryota; kingdom Metazoa; phylum Arthropoda; class Arachnida; order Araneae; family Araneidae; genus Argiope; species Argiope argentata. The sequence goes on from JAOUZG010035803.1 coordinate 82,957, forward strand.
ACAACAATTAATTATAAAATACTCTTTAATAATTAGTTAGATTCACTCTGTTTTAGACACGAAAGTGAATTCAGATATTACGCAATTATTTTTAATTAAAAATAAATTTTAAGGGAAGAATTGAAATTGCTTCTTCATTAAATAATTTTAAGGAAATAAAGAAGAATATATATTATTTGTTATAATCAATTTCACTTGGAATTATTTTAAATACAATATTTATAAATAATATCCAAATACATATCCACATATGTATATATCCAACAATATACATTTATGGATACTCTTTGATCGTGCATTTTTCTTTTTGATATCTTTGAGTAGAATCGAAAAGGAAAATTGAATGAAGAAATGAAATTTAATTTTTAATGTTCAATTTCAATTTTTTTTCTCATTTATTTCTCTGTCTTTACTATAAATTATAAACATCAGAAATTCAATTGCTTGACTATCAAATAAATTATATATATATAAGAATTCAAAATTTCATAAACTAAAATAAACATCTTAATCAACAAATCTTCCCTTAAATGATATATCTAACTGATATAAGTTGAAATATATTTTTAAGTATTTCATTTTCTATAACAACATTCTTGCTTTGATTAACTTTTCGTGTCGGTTAAAAACTCATTTTTAATAGATAAAAATACATCTTCTAGCCTACATCTCTGTAAATATGTATGTATCTCTATAGCATGTAGTTTTAATATTCGATGTTTTATATGAAATGTAAGCCTTAAAACATGTCTCTAACATAAACATTTTAGATAATATTCCTTGAGAATTTCTTACTATAATAGTTAACTCTAGTGGCGTGATATAAGAAAAATCTTTTACAAACGGAATTGTACATTTATTTTGTAGGAAAGAACCAGTTTTGTGGGAGAAAAAATTTATTTCAAAAGCTGGTTTTAGCCTGAATGAAATATTTCAGAGATAATAGTTGATAAAGGTTAAGCTCATTTTTGCTTATATCCACAGAAGCTGACTGTTTTGGTAAATGACTTTAAAAGAAATAGAGTTCGAGTTTTAATACTTTACTACGCGTGAAAAACTTTTATAGAAGATATGCCTTGTATTGGTGCTATTTGAACAGTACTGCATATTCTGGACCAAAAGCCAAAAGAACATTTAACATCGATTTTTATGAATATGTACTTTTCTTAATCTTAAAAGCTTTGACTAGAAGATAACCAATTTTATTTATTCATTATATTGTTTGTTTAAAAAACTTTTTAATGTATAATTTTTTTATAAATAATAATAAATTTAATGAGAATATCATAATTAATCAGAAACAAATACCCATGCATTTTTTTAAAAGACAAGTTTTAATTAATTTTTAAAGAAATACCAATTTTCAATCTTTTTTTTAAATGATAAATAGATTGTTCTTATTACGATAGTCAAAGAGGAACGCCACGTAAAGAATAATGAAAGAAGACGATAATAGATTTTTAAGGCAAAAGAAATCAAATCATTAACTTATTGATAACATTTTCCAGAGAATTTAGAAAGCCTCAGATTACAATAGGCATTCGTAATGCCGTGTTAATCTAAGAACAATATCTTTAATAGAATACTTTTAATTCTTGTACATGATAATTGTATTAGAAAATTTCATCGTTCAAAAGTGTTATAAATGTATAACTAAATAGCAAATTAGATTTAGGAAAAGTTAAAAAAAATAATCAATAGAAATTGTATAGGTATTTAAAAAAATGTAAAATTCTTAATACATCGACTTGGTCGTTTGTCATAAATGATTACAATTTTCATCATGGCGCAAAGAATTATCCGTAACTCGTTGTAATGGCAGATTATTGTTTGGATTATGGTGTTATTTCTTTTGCCGATTCTCCAGAAAGATTTTTCCTGTATAGTAATTGAAATCTTAAAAACATGCATCCGAATATTATTATGTTCTTATTATCACAATATTACTACAAAATTCAACAATGCTGCTATATTCAACTATATTGCTACAATATTCAACAATATTGTTACTATACTCAACAATATTGCTGCAATATTCAACAGTACTGTTGCTATATTCGACAATATTGTTACTATATTCAACAATATTGTTACCCTATTCAATAGCATTGCAAAATATTGTTAGTAATTAGAATATCTAAAAATCTACGGTAGCAATATATATCTTGTGCTGATAGGAGAACAAGTGACAAGTTTGCAATTAAAATCAGAAATAACTTAATTGGACTACATGCAAAGCAACTTTGAACAATATGATCATTTTGGTATCAAAGAGCCTTGGAGATAATTCGAAAAACTTCTTTTGTTTTTAATACATATTCTTATTAAATCACATGACATAAACTGTTCTTTAAAATAGAGTTTTTCTTTCAATTGTACCATTTTTTTGTTAATTGTATTAAAATTATACATGGAATATTTAACTAACTGATGTGCTTCATTGCAAAGTTTTAACCTTTTACTAACCTTAAAATTACAGAAAAATATGAGGACTATCTTTAAAATATCCATATTCCTGCTTACTTTCTGTTCTTCATTTGTAATCAAGATTCTGTGTATGCTTTTGTTTTTCTACCATCAAAGTCATTCATCAGTTCTGGTTCATCTGTTGACCGGATAGTATCGGAACTTGCTTATTGTTGGGATGAAACACGAATCATTATAATGTAAATGGTATTTTAATATTTTAAGTATTTCTGTAAATATGATGGCGATTTGTAGAATGTATCATTTGTATAAACAATACTGATTTTATGTAATAAAATAAATGTTAAGCCTTTATGAAGTTTCTTCATTTTTTTAGTTGGTTTTGATTACGTGATATTTCATTCAAGAAAGAAATTAGCGTAATTATAATTGAGAAAAATGTTTTTAAAAATTTTATATTCGGATAAATATATAATAAATATAAATTTCCATTTCTTATTCTGATACTTTTCCGTTAGCAGGTCGACAGCGAAATGTCTCCAAATATTGTAGAAGTCCGCCAAATTTCTTAGTGATTTTAAAGCGAAAAATCGCCAAATAATGTAGAATTACGCCAAATTTCTTTCGTGCTTTTTCGTTGCCACCCGGCTTACGGAAATATACTCCTATTCTTAAAAAATTGAATTTGAAATGACTTCGAATATGAAAATCAAATTTAAAATTTAAAATGATTTTAAAATTTCATTTTATAAATCCTGAAACTACTATGTACAAAAACTTTTAATTAAACTTCGATATTCATATTATTATTTTAGAAATTATTCATACAAATATAAACATAAAATTTCCAATAATTTCATTTACAAAATAAAAACATGTCTCAAAAATTAATTGAATTATTTTTATTATTTATTCACTTTAATAATTATAATATAATGAATGAATATCAATTTATTAGTTATTATTATTATTATTATTAAAGATAACTATAATTTGATGTATTTTTTATATACTTTGCAAAGCTATTTACTTTTCGTATACAAAGTCTGGAAAAATATTGTAATTATCATCAAATTCGAAATCGCAGTTTTGATAAACATCTTCTTTTAAAATATCTCTCAATTCTAAAAATGTATTTTTACATTATATTTGCCTGTTTATGAGCATGGTAACACAAAAATTTATGAATTAACAGAATAAAATATAGTTAACGAATTTTAGACCAAAACTTATAAATTCTATTAAATTTTGGATGAAAATGTTTCAGAGGAAATCCGACTTGTTGTTTGGATGCAAAGAAACTCAATAACTGCAAATCTTAAAGAAATCGACAGATAAAATTTGATGCACATATTTAGCCTCTAAAATGTAAATAAATTTCTTAAAGTTTTGAATTAAACATATCTAGATGTTGTTGTCTGTATGTCATTAATTTTGTGTGTGAAAGCAATAATACATAAATTCATTAATAAAAATCATAGAAATTCGTTATGATGAATCGATTCGGTGTGATTTGAAATTAATGTTGTGATTACAAAAGTAATTTCGAAACAAATTTCAATTCCGTATGGATTGGAAGAAAACAAACAACCAAAAATTTATATTCGCACTAACATCTATATTTTGATAGTATTGTTACGAATTCTATGGCAAGAATTCGATGCCATGTTTAAGTTTCATACTTTTAATCGAGGGGGGGGGGTGGATGCTGATATGATTTGAATTGAATTATGCACGAATGTATTGTGGGAGACTATTCCCTCTGAGTATCTTATTTTATTTCTAGTAGGGAAAAAAAGGATTGTATTTTGTATTATATTAATGTATATATTTTTCTTTGGCGACAACTGAAACATTTTATAACACTAACAATAAAGTAATTTATTTGACTTTAACTCAATTTTTCTAATACTGTAATAGAATCTGAAGGCTCATAAAATGAATTATTTCTGATAGTAAGAGAAAAATTTCAAGAATGTAAAAATAATTAATAAACTACCACTTACTTTCAAGTTAATATTTTGAAAATTTGATAAATTATTTTTTAAGATATATATAAATGAGATTTCGGCAAAGAATTTTATGATCGAAAAAGGGAATAATTTGTTGTTGATAAGTCGTTTCCTTTCCAAGTTGTTTTTCTAAACTTAATTCTAATTTAATTTCTAATTTCTTATGTGAGCTATTTTTAAGAATTTAAGGCAACCAGGGACCTTTAAAATGATTTTTTGTAATTTTCACCTTAGCAATTTGAAATTTTACAGCGATTAAGGGTAATACTATCGGAGATGACAAACAAAATTTTAAAGAATTATATTCATTTATTTATGAGTTATGGGGGTTAATATAATATAATATTAGCGATAAATAAAGTTAAAGAAAAATGTTCCAAACGTTCCAAATTTGTTCGAAAGCGCTCCAATTTTTATTATTACTTTCTCTAACCTTTTTGAAACAAAAATTGGGATTAATCTTGATGTTGGGTACGTAATATCCAAATTAACCAATGTAATAACTCAAAAACACTGAAACTTCTAAAAAAAATCAGTTGCTTTAAGTTATTATATTGTTTAATTTTGATATTTCGCACTCAAACTTCAAGATTAACCCCAACTGTCGTTTCAAAAGGCTTAGAGTAAGTGATAATAAAAATTGGAGTGCTTTCGAACAAATTTGGAGTGTCTGAAACATTTTTCATTAACTTTATATATCGCTTATATAATATTATATTAACCCCCGTAACTCATAAATAAATTTATATTATGTTTTAAAATTTTGGTTATCACCTCCCTTAGTGTAACTCTTAACGCCTGTAAAAATTCAAATTTTGTAAAAAAAGTCATTTTAAAGGTCCCTGGTCGCCTTAAGAATAGTCTGTAGAATTCCTCCAAGACGGAGAAATATATAGTTTAGTGTTTCTCAAGTTGAAATTGAAGATGAAAATTTTCAACACTATAGATTATTAAATAATAATTCAAATTGATGTATTTATTCGAATCTTTTACATGTGATTTAAATTTTACTTACGCAGAAAAAGTTTCTCGAAAAATGAGAATTTATTTGACGCGCTAGATTATACTTAATGAAAAACATATTTACATTACATAAATTACTTTTCCTTTTAACTTCCAATTCCTCTGAGCAAAAATAAGCATTTGTAACTCTGATGTAAAATAACAGCATGAGCTTGTATAACCTACTAACACATTTTCTGAGAAACGTCAGCACCAAGGTTGCGAAGAATAAAAAATAAATAAATAAAAGACAGGGCTGAATAATAGAACACTTTTTAGATAACATAAAACGTTTGCTTCCTGTCAGAAAAGAAAATATTGATGCCAGATAATCATTTATGATTGCATGATATTTGGTAATATTTCTTAACCCAATATCACACCTTATAACTGACACCCGCGTTTGTTTTTGCATTAAAATTCGTCAGAAAGTCACAGAGTTGAGTGGCTTGGTTTTCTAAAACGTTCTAACGATGTTAGTTTTTTCTGGAGTATGTACTTTTTGTTGCTTATCAGGTAGTTTTGTATTCATTTATGAAATTATTGAAGGAAAATCATTCTAATGAAAGTTTTGTTTCGTGGACGATCAAATGATTTTTATTACAAACTTCTAACGTTATTCATCATTGAAGAACAGTAATAAGAAAATAATACTGTTCTAATTCTGCGATCACTCGAAGAAACATATGCACAAACGGAGTATTGTTCTATCATCTGTGACTATACAGTGAAGAATATATGTAAACATCTGAGATATTCAATGAATATATGCAGATGGAACATTGTTCTAACTTTTACGACTATAAAATGAATATACGCAAACGGAACATTGTTCTTACATTTGCGACTATACGATGAATATACGCAGACG
>JAOUZG010035803.1:102088-119029 GCA_026289955.1 Argiope argentata
TCTATCGCAGACCCCCCCCCCCCTCTCTCTCTTCCTCTCTATATATATAATATTATAAATTTTTTAAAACTTATTTTTTCAATTTTTCTAGCTAGCAAACAAATTTTTGGAGCTCGACCGATTTTGAGAAGAAATAACAGCTATGATGTCATAGTTCTTTGTCATAATTTTAAAAACGCATCTGCTGCCAAAGAAGCATACGTAATAATTATGCAATAGTGGCATAAGCAGGTAAAAATTGTTTTGCCCATAAATTTTAGAAACATCAAAACCTCCTAGCTAAAACAACATCATATTCTCACATGATAATAAGATAAATAAAATTAGGTATACTGAATTAGCCTTTATAATCTTGATACCAATCGAATTTTGAGCCCAATCCAACTAGGGGTTGATTGTCTGTCCGTCTGCATGTGTAACCGCGAGTATTCAAAAACGCAATAACTTAAATATATCAAATTTGATATATGATTATATGACTATACGTTCAGGTTTTGGTCACATTTTTATTACATTAGACTCGGAAAAATGCATTTAAAGTATAAAATCGATTTTCTGATCCTATAGCCGTATGCCGGGATTAATCATCAAATAACTCGAAAAGGATGATGCAATAAAGTCAGTAAAATACTAAATTCCCAACAAAGATTAATATTTCATTACTATTGTACATCAATGAGATGTAAGGAGTTTACGAAGTAACATATTTTTGGCAAGAAAATTAAAAGGGATATCAGCGCCGCGAGAGGTTGAGGTTACTCTGAATTTCACTTTCGGTTCTTACAAAATTCACCAAATTTGAAGCTGTTTTCTGGAATTTGATTCAATGACAAGGGCTATAGTTATCTTGTTGTATTATTTATTTTTATTATATCTACAAATAAAAAAAAATGCTCATTTGTGCACTTTTTAAATTAATCTGAGCAATTTTGAAAATAATTTATTTCGTAGAAATATATCTGTAAATATTAAAGAGTTGAGTTGAATTTGTTGTTTTATTGAACAAAAGCCATCTTTGGCTAAGCTGAGCCCCATTCTTGAGTTTAAAATATTTGTATCGATTTATAATAAAATCAAATTATGAATGATTACAAAACATCAAATGTCTAAAAGCGTAAATCCGAGTCATAAAAAAGCGTAACAATGATGTAAGATATGGTACTGTGCTAAAAAGAGTGGTTAATCTTTATATATAATTATAAAAATCAATATTTGTTTTTAAAAAATTAAAAGGTCAACATGCGGATTTTTGAACAGCAACTCGTTCAAATCAGGGTGAGACTTCTGAAAGCATGCAAGATGCTAGGTAGAAAATCGTCGACACTCCACAAGAATATGTAAAATAGACATAGGGTAAGTATACAATGAGCAAAACAGTGCTAGGTCCCCCATCAACAAATGTCGGTGGGTGAATCAAGTGTGCCCAATCCTCAACCTAGTTAAAATTGCATCCAGCTTTCTGCTGAGTGAAGTGAGTCAGAAATCTATAGAGGGGCCTTAATTGTACAGAGCATCGGCGTCCTGGCCCAGAGGTAGTGCGCCTTCCTCGTGATCTGGGCGTTCCGGGTTCGAATCCCGATTAGAGCATGGTTGTTCTTCTGTCATCTATTTGTGATATATGGGAATGTGCACACCTGCAAAAAGGCGTTGTGCAAGCGAATGTGATGAGTGAGTATCAAAAGTCGTACTCTTGGCCCTAGTTGGCCCTACTTCAAAACAAGTGTCCCTTATTTCAGCTTAAATCCACTTATGCATCATCGGGCTTGTCCATGGAAAGTGTCACCAATAACAGCAGCAACAAAATAGTATCGAGCTTGTTCGTTCCATTCAGTTTCGAAATATTAAAGAATTATCTATGCAAAATTTATTTTAGTATAAAATCAACTTTTTTTGCCTTATTAAAGAGAAAGTTAAAAATAGTTTCCATACAAGTAAAAAAAATCAAACCTATCATTTTTGAAGTCATATTAAGATTGAATTTAGATGGCATCGGATAATTTAGAGCATTTAGAAATCGATTCAGTCAGGCGACGGCAACTTATATTTATTTTCTTGTACAAAAAGTAAACAGAAGTTAGAGTGTTAAAAAAATTGAACTTGAGATTTTGACGGATTTCTACATTTTAAATATATATTTTTTTATTATAATTTTCATTTAGAATACTTAAAACTTTTCTTTTTTTATGAATTTGGAAGAAAATATTTTTATAGAAATTACTGGCCACTACACCGACGGCTTCACCTGCATTTATTGCTTCAACGTATCGGTAAAAGAAAGCAAAATACCAGCGCTCAAATTTTAGGTTTAGATGAAACTTTCATTTTCCAGAAGGACAAGGACCTCAAATAAATTACACGTAACATCAAAACAACTATTACACACACCACCACAGTCTCTCATCATCAATACCATTGAATTTCTGGTGGCCACACTCTGAATAATGGTTCAAATGCACAAATTTAAAAACAAAACACATATAAAGCGAATGTTGCAAAATGAATGGGTTAAAACATAACATCTTCAGATACCACCAAAAATTGGTCGAATCGGTACCATGACGTATAAAACTCCTTATAAAAGCCAAAATACATGCAAGTAAATATTGACACGCTCTTTCTATGCATGATATAACAAAAAATTTGTTGGTGTGCTCTGAATATTTTGAGGCAAAAATCTGCTTATGTTTATTTAAAGTGCTTCTAGAAAATTTCAATTTAGAAGTTTTTTGTTACCTGTTCTTTATATTTGCTTTAAAGTAAATCCTTTATTATGCGAAAAAATAAAAATTTGTGTACACTTCTAGGTAATATGTTATATTGAAAATCGGATTTATTAAGTAAAAGATATATTATCGATTATTTGAGCCATTGTGTACTTTTTCGTCAAATAATTTCTTTATTTAACCACTTAATATATTTTAATGGAAACAAGCGTAAATAATTAATAATTTAAAGATTTTGAATTAAAAATTTTCATTCTATAATTTGGATTGCTTGGAGCTGATATTATTATTATTTTCCGTTGAAGAAATGTACGTTTTAAATTTCTTGTTTCATTTTAACTTTTTTTACGAGATAAATTTTATTTTAATAGAGAAACACTGTTAAGAAAAGACAATCTAAATGCTTTTTGCAATGGCAATGAAAAAAATGGCTTGTCATTGCAAAGCTATTGTTTTGAATTCTTAAGTGTATTAAAAATATTTTTTGTGTAATGTGAATTATGGAGCAAAAGCGTAAATTCTTTCAAACCCCTTTTTATCCTTTTATTACATTATATAAACTTTTTAATGGAACAATTATTATCACTTGAATTGTTCAGGACTATATATGCTAAATTACGTTTGAATTTAACAATTAGTATGGAATTGTGCAAAGGTTCAAACAAACGAATGGATTATTAAGGAAATTATGACTGTTCTTTTTTTACTGTCATCAAGAATATTTATAAAATTATTAACCCACTTTTAAAAAGACGATTTTTCTCTTTTCAAGAATGTTAGTTTCGATACTGGATAACCTTGGAAAAATTTAATAGAAATCCCCTCACCCCCATCCTTTGTGCTTGAGACCAGAGTTTCTCCAGTAGCTGCAAAATGGCAAAGTTCACTACGCTTCTGGGCAAAACTTCACAATGAGCGCAAATCGATTGATAAAAACTTGGAGAGCTTTTAACGCTGAGTCGGCTAATTTGCTTGAATAATCTTTTGAAAACTTCTCGATGACAACAGCTTAAAACTTAACGGTTGCCAAAAATAAAAGCAAAAGATTTTTAAAATGTAAAAAAATGTAAATTTCTCAAACGATAAATATTTTTAAGCAAAATTATATATTTCAATGCAATCACTTTATTTAAAAACAGAAACATTAAGTTTGCATATTTATATAAAATAAAAAAATATATGTTTTTATTTTTAATTAAAAAATTTATGATTTATTTTTATTTTTATTGCTCATACCTACAGTTTAAAACATATAAAGATGAACTTTTGTCAGAAAAATGCTATAAATGAAACAAAAACCAATTAAGTAAAATTATTTTCAGATCATGTTTCAATTTTTTTTCGAGGATTCGAGAATTTCGTAATTAATTCAAAAAATTATTAAAATATATTAAGTTTCCATGGACATATTCATAACAATTGCATTGTTTAAAGTGTAATTATTTTGTCGTTATTATAGCAAGTTATGATAACTACAATAGAAATGAAACAAAAACCAATTAATTAATCTCTAAAAAGAAATTACTTTCAGTTCATGTTTCAGTTTTTTTTCAAGAATTCGAGAATTTCGTAATTAATTCAAAAAAATTATTAAAATATATTAAGTTTACACGGACTGATTCATAACAATTGCATTTTTTAAAATGCAATTATTTTTGTCGATATTATGAAAAATTATAATAACAACAAAAAATATTTTTCAAGAGATTCTATGTGTAAAAAAAATTATTTCACCCATAAGAAGACTAAAAATTTTAAATTCAAGTCTACATACGAAGTTGTTGATTCCCACGCATATTAAATAACTAATATGTAATAAAAAAATCCTTGATAATTTTAATAATTTAACAAATAAAATTTTGAGAACCTCCCCCTCACACAGACACCACACAACACACATGAGCACGCTCATTTACACCTTCATTCGGTTGACATGATGATGCTCGCTCATAGATGAATATTGAACAAAATATATAGTAAAAGATATGCAGGATTCAGCATTTTCTGCATATAAGAATACGTAATAGTTTAGAAAACAATCAACAGAAAAAATGTTAATCTACATGGCCTTTTACAAAATAATCTCTGTATCTTTTAAAAAAGAATAATCATTTACAAAACGAAATTAACTCTAAAAAAAAAATAGTTGCGTTTTGGTCAAGGAAAAAAAAAGAATCGGAACCAAAACTCATGAACATCCAATGCGGAAGACCCGAGAGAGAAAAAGGCCGAACTTTGAATAGGAGTGGAAGGGGAAAAAACAAGAAAATAAAAAGATCGGAAATCTAAGCAGCTGCAATTACAGCTCGAGCGGCTCTAAATTTAAATGGTGTAAATGGTTGTTATTTTTATTCCTTCAAATCAACGAATTAATAGCGTGCATTGTGAACTTTCAAGCGTTGTGCGGAGAATTGTACATACATATATTTCTTCTCCTATTGAATCATTTTCTGTTACATGTTTACTTTTTTATTGCATTATTTTTTATAATGGGAGAAAATGTAGTTTAGGTTAGGGGTTTTTTTAAACTTCAAAAAGCAACGGTAGAAAATTGACAATTGATTACTTTTGAGGCATCAGTTGTTCACTTTTATGATTATTTGAAAATGGTAAAGATAGTTGTCTCATTTTGCTCAAAAATATATAGTAAGGGATTAGGAATAAGACTAAGTCTAATGTAAAAAGAAATGCTAAAATGTAATAGATTAAAGACTAAAATAAATAGAAATCATTTATGTTTCTGACTCATTAGTTCAATAATTTATATCCTACTAGCCGCCTTTGGCGACCAGTCGGTTCGCCAGTATTAATGCTCGCTAAAATTTTCATTTAATATTTTATGTAGCTGTGTCTCATAACAGGTTTTCCACTAAAATATTTTTAAACCAAACAAATTTTGATAATCATATAATTCATTTATAGTATTGTTTAGTATCATTTTCTTCAGATGTTCTGTTCATTGTACTAATTTTTCTCTTTCTATCCATACTATGATTGACCCGGAATTGATATTTTACTTAAATGGTGGAGGGAAAGGTCTAAAATTCTACGTTTTTATAGAATAATGAGATTTAAATTTTCATAAATGTAAACACACTAAACAAATAAAGACACAGTTGGTTTTCAAGAGATGCGAAAGTTTAAAAACAGCTTGGAAAATGCCGCGCACAGAGGAAATAATATTGAAACACACACAACCTTCTTTTCTTTTCTTTTTTTTTCTATCCTTTTTTTCTTCACTAATTTTGTTTCTACAAACCTATTTTCCCTTTGTTATTCTTTTTTTTTCTTCCCTGCCCAAATTTTATTTTGAGCAGGCATAGATTAAATATTCATACAGACTAATAATAAAAGCAGCTATTTTCTTTCTTTTTTAAACATCCCCTTATCTATGAATGAAAACCAACTGACTTCGCGTATTTCTTTCTAAACAAATCATAATTTATTACTTCCTGCTATCTTACTCAGTTGGTGTGGGGGGAAGGAAATGAAGATTTTTGGCGGGAAAGTAAGAAAAGTGTCGTTTTAACTATTTTCATAACAGTTTTTTTTCATTTTTTCTCTCCATAAGAACCATACTCGTGTCTTAACGAAAATATTTTTAAAAAAATTAGCCGAATTGGTCGAGCCATTCTCTGGTTTTGCGCTTAGCAACGCATTTCGAGAACCATTTTTATTTATATAGAAGATAGAAGATAGAATTTTGAACGATTTATCATATTAATATTCTTATAATTTAAAACATGGAAATCTTGTATACACACCCACACACCTATATACTATTTTTACACAAATAATAATATAGTATATTTTATTATATATAAGTTCATATTTACTTATATGTATAAAAAAATTCTTTCGTGTATTTCAGAAACGTTCGTAACGATTTGGATCATATTTTATAATTAGATACGGTTTTACATTTTTAATTTTTCTGTATAGGTGCCTTTTCTGAAAAAGCCAGAATTTACACACACACTCACACAAACGAAAAAGAACATTTTTTTTTATAGTTAAAAATTTGACCTTTTTCCTATTTGCTCTCATGCTTACAATATCATATAGCGCCATCTCGTAAATTAATGTGGCATTTGCCTTGTTGTCATAGGATGATACAGCCTAGTGATTCTTCAAAATTTTTGTGGCATGGTGCTACATGATATTATCCGAATATGAATATGTTGAATCAGATCCGATAGCAACAATGCAATTATTGTGTTAACGAATCTGAATAACAGGTTAAACTAAGTGCATTGATGATTTTTTATATATATAAATGACCAGTTCATAGTGTTAATATTGAAAAATATTCATATGGAATCATTATGCTATTTGTATCTAACTATTTTCTCAAAAAAAAAAAAAAAATGGCCAACGAAAATTGGATTTCTAGTACTTTTTATAAATTATAAAAAGTAGGGGAAATCCTTTTTTTTAATAAATGGCTCGTTTAATTATAAGTTAATTATATACCATTAGTTTTAACACTACAAAAATTGTTAATATCATGTTTTAATCATAAATTTTCAGGTTTCTTTCAAAGATTTTTTTAATGTTCCGGGACCAAGAATTTTTAATGAGATATACCCCTCTTTGGTATTAGTAAAATAAATTTTAAAGTTTAAAACCCTTATTTTTCTCGTTTATTTAATTATAGTAGCTTATGACTTTAATGAACCTATCTGGAATTACACATTTATTAAATTGTCCAGAACACATCAACCAACAAAAAATATCAGTAAGCAGTTAAATAATTATATTTAAATTTGGAATTATTTGAAAAATGTGCACAAAAAGGGGGTTCATTTTCTAAACTTAAAATATAGATAGAATTTTACTGCAAAAAATTTATAAGTTCTACACTTTTAAGAAGAGAAACATTTATTTTAATTGCCGAGCAAAGACATGCCAGATGGCGTTAGTGTCCACGGTATTCGACGAGAAATAATATATATTCGACGAGAATAAAATGAAACTAATGATGCTTTTTTCAACGATTTTATATTCACAAAGACTTGTGGAAAATATAAATCTAATTTACTTATGAGTATTGTGAATTTGTGAAGAATTAATATTAAATAATTGAATTTGAAATATTCTAAAATGTTGATATGTTGCTTGTTTCTGTATATGATTTTATTTCTTGTCGAACAATATAAATATCAACTTTATGTGATGGCGCCATCTCTTGTCATTATTTAGAACTATTTTGTCAATCAAGAAAAGGGTACTGTCTTGTAAAAAAAGGGCCTGTAAAGTTTAAGAGGAAATCAAATGCAGAAATTGTTAGGAAAACAAAACCGTTATTTGTTGCTACTATTATACCTGAAAGTAAACACCCCTATTTCCATTGTGACTAGTTGGTTGATAAGAACAGTTCCAAGTTTTACAAATGATCTTAAGTTTTGATAAATAATGAAAGTAAAGAAAATAATGTCAAAAATAAAAAATGAAATATTTTTCAATTAAATATTTTTCTAATCTGAAATAATCTACAGTTGCATAAGTTTTGCTTTCAGACCACATAAGTCTTTATCGATACACTTGGTGTTCGAAATTTTATACACTAACGATTTGCGATTACAGTTCAGTTATATTTCCATATTTTAAAGTAATGGTCGATTTTGAGACATATTTTGTAATTTTGATCTGCGGTCAGATGACGACTCTCTAAATTTCCTCACCACATCAGCAGGAAGATTGATACATTCCAGAAGAAAATAGGCAAGTTGATTTAATATTTTTATTTGCCAGTTGATCGACTGATTTAATTTATTTTTGATTCTATTCGTAAGGCGCCATCTGGTTTTAAATTACTGAAATATTAACTTCAATTTCCTGTAACAATTAAAATTAAAAATGTATCTTTTATGATCTTCATTGAATAAAAGATATAAAATAAATAGATAATTTTCTTCCAAATGAGGCATTAAAGATATAACTTTAATTTTTCTTTAAATTTATCTGTTAATGATGTAACATTTAATAATTTTTGAATATTATAACTTGTTACAAAAATTTCATTACGAATTATGAAGAATTATTCCAATAAATGACATTCTTTGTGTTTTGAAGTTTACATTCTTTTAAAAAATGGTGTCCAGGTATATTATTACCAAAACCTCATATATTAACATTTTTTCTTTTTAAACCTCATCTTGAAATTCACTTATAAACAATTAGTTTATAAGTGAATTATATCTGACAGATAGATAGATAGATAGATTAAATTCATGGATATATTATTTCAAAATCTCTTCAATATGCTTTCAAAATGTCTGATAAATAACATGTCTTTTAAAAATGGAATTTCTAAGCTAAAGTACAATTTTCTTAACAAACTGGGATTTCCAAGAATGTAAAAAAGATAAAAAGCATTTTTTTAAAAATAATAATAATATTTAAGTACCAGAGGGTGTGTTCTCTCACTAAATATGCTACAAAGTTTATTCGTTTTTTAAACTTCGTTGTATTACAAAGAGAATAGAGAAATTCGTCTACCTTTTACAAGAATATTATTAATCATATAAAGAAAATCACTAATAAAATTAAATGAAAATAAGATTATATTTATTTTAAGAAAAATAATAAGCATATACTTACAAGCTCATTCCAAAATAAGTAATATAAAAAATTTAAGTTAATACCTACTTAGATCAACAAATAATTTTTTTAGTTAAATTCGAAAAATATGAATTAACATAAATACAATTAAATTACAATATCGTACAACTAAAATAAAAGAGGTTTATTTACAATGTGTACCTGAAATTAAAAAAAAAAACAATGAATCAAAATCATACCTTATACTTTGAAAATACAATTGTCAAAAGTCAGAGCACATTGAGTATGCATGAATTTTCAACGCCGATTACGGTAACGCAAATGCTTGAATTTCCTACTCCAGTCTGGGTAACGTTATGCAGATTAGAAACTTTTAATTTTCTTTATTCTGCTTTATTTTTATTCATAAGTACTTCAAAATTAATCTAAAAGGTCCATTAATTAACGTTATTTCATTCAGGGAATCAAACATTAAGAAAATAAACAGAATCGCTTAAAATAATCTGTCAAAAATATGTTAAGCCTAACCTCATTACCATGGAAATAAGACAGGCTGAAGTCTTGCTCATTTGTGGTGGGAAAATGAAGTTTTTTGGCGGAAAAATTAGTTTTTATTAATAAAAAATTAACCAAATTAATGAATTAATATTTGAAAAAAACTGTATAACTTATATCAAGTGTCATCCATTGGAGTATAAAAAATATTTTTGAGCTTGAGCGGATGAATAAAATTATTTTATTAACAACTGAAAATTTGAAATAGATATACATATAGGAAGTGTATGAACTAACAGGGAATGGAAGAAAGTATAAAGATATACTATATACTAATCGAGCACTTTAAAACTTTTAAGGCACTAAAAAATTGGAGGCAAAAGCCGTGGATAGCCTTGACATTCATTGTATAGCACCATTTAATGTCTTAAAGTATAGCACTATTATGTAGTCACCATTTAATTTGGTGACTAAGCGCTGCAAAAAAAGGTCTGTAAATGAAATGTCTGCATCCAAAGAATGGTCTTATATCAGCATATCTAATGTTACCTAAGTTTTCTAAGAAGGATAGATCCTATTTGTGCAATATACTCTGAACGAATAAGAGTGCTCTAATCTACTCGTAAATGATAAACTTTTGTAGCCTTTAAACAAACGAAGGAGTTAGATAAGTCTTTTTTATCTACATGATAAACCTTTATTTTCTTCTCTGTGTATTGGAATACTTCTTGTTTTCGAAAATGAAGCCCTTTACATTATCATGGTATTTCTAAACTCGTCATCTTAATAACATAAAATTCCATATCATTTTTTATCGTTTGCGTTTATTTTAAAAATATCGTGAATATCGTTTGAATTTATCGTGAGAATCTTTGGCGAATTTTTTGACGATTAATTTAGGCCGATGTAGTTTAACAATTTGATTCCAAATTATTCAAAATGTTACGTTCTCAGACAATCATACTAATAAACTTTATAAAATTAAGTATAAAGTATAATTAGCAATATTTAGCCGTACTGATTCATATATACATCTTTATTTTATATCATAATTTTTTCGACTAATACTAATTTATAATTTACAATCATTGCAGCTAAAATCTTTTTTGATTTCTAAATGATGTTTTTAAAAATTTTCACTTAGAAGTAAACAGCCTTTATTTTAAAAATGATAAAATCATGCGGTTGAAATTTTATATTTTTTAGATTAATATTATTATTTATTTCATTTCATTTTTGAATAAAAGAAATATAATTTTTCTATATTTTTCAATTACAAAAATGAAAAAATTAAATTAAGGAATTATAAAAATGCCTAAATACTTTCATTAATGAATCCTAGATTGAAAAATTATATTTCCAAATACCTTTTAATTAATTTTTATTTCTATATGTCTACCACTCATTTTTAGACCTATTCAGTTTAATTAATAATAAAAAATATATAAAATTGCTTAAATTGATTTCTTAATTAATGAAATGAGAAAGTTTTAATAGCATTTTGGAAATAGCAGAATTTTAATGTTGTGTCCTTTAATTAATATAATCCATATAATTTATTTCGATAATTATAAACTCCATATAATTTCATCAATAATTATATAATTTTTATACTCTATTTAATTTATTTCAATAATTATATAATTTTTATACTCCATATAATTTACTTTAATAATTATAAATTCCATATAATTTTTATACACTATGTAATTTATTTCAATAACTATATTTTCCATATACATTTTAATAAATTCCATTTGTAAAAAAATTGAGAATCAGAAATGTACATAAAAAATAATATGAAACAGTAAATTAGTAATGCTTTTTGTTTTATTACTAAAAAAACTCCAAAGGAGATACACGAAGTTATAAAATAAAGCAATCGACAGATAAATTATTGAAAAAACAGATTAAATATATCAAAAATTCTCAAAATATTCATTAAAATATAAAGACTGTAATATTAAATTTGGCGGCAAAATCATGTATCAAATCATACTTTCAAATATCTGAAACTAAAATTACCATATGAAAAAAGCAACAGAATTAAATTTTAGACAGAAAGATTATCAGATTTTAAAAACATTCGAAGTAAAAAATTAACAGAATTTTAAGCAATGTTTTTATTCTTTTTTAGAGCTAAACATCTGAATTTTCTTGAATTTTCACAGTTTCCTATTTTAACACTTACCCAAACCAAAAGTTTATTTGCTATAATATCCCTTTTTTGAAGACTTTTTCAAGCAAATACTTTCCATTACATCAAATGCGATTTGCTTGTAATTTTTTTTAAAAGCTTCCCATTTCTCAGAGTGCAGAACATCTTCATCATGATCCAAAATAAAATCTTTGGCCACCTTTTCTAGATCGTCGTCGCTATATTTCTCAGCCAGAATAAGCACATCCAAAACACTCAATAAATTTAAATTTGCTTTTAAAATCTTCGAGCAATGATGTTTAAGATGAACTAGCTCATAAATGGCAGCGGCAGAATAGAGATTAAGAGCACTCTCTGAATCTAAATCATTCACTTCATCCGTGTAAATAAATTTCAGCATTTTTTTCACACTGTCCGCGTCCATATCCGGCAGATGTACTTCTGTATTGTTCATTACCGCTTCGTTTTCAGTGAACATCCTTCTGAATACTGGAGATCTAGCACAAAGAACATTCTTATGAGCAGGAAAGGTCATTCCTTCAGCCAGAAGGTGAACATCACATAGAACTCCTTCCTCGTATAGATCTTTCAAATCTTTTACCAGGGACATAGGAACGGCACCAGATTCTTCTCCTTTAAGCTTTTGAATACTCAAAGCGTCGAAATTGTCTTCAATATCTACCAGAGTTTGACTGTCATAAGTGATTTCGCCAGTATAGCGTGTGGTGTAAGAACAACGCAAGAGCAAGACATCATTTGGCAAATACAAATTTCTCTTGGACATCAGTTTGCTTTTAGATGTCAATCGAGGAATTTGGGACACACGCTTTTGATGAATCAGGAAATTGAAATTGGCGCAGTCGATCACTCTCCCAATGCTGTCCATGACAGAAATTTCCCAAGTCATGGAGACCATCAGCTTCGCGTCGTCGCCAGTCATCTGGACTTGAACATCATCTCCTTCGTCACTCAAACCAATGCTAATTGTAAGAGGTCGAATTTCCTGAAATTTCGGTTTCACGAGAAAATTCTTTTTCTCTCCAGTCTTCAAACTGCCGAATCGTTCGACGGCACAAAAGAAAGATTCGGTTTCAACTCTGAGCTCGGTGCGAGCGAAGCAAAGAGCTGGCTTTGGAATGGCATCCCCAACTTTCCACATCCTACAACGAACCATCAATGACTCTCTTTGAAGTGTTTCTCCTTTTTTCCTAATTAGAACATCATTCTTCTTCGCGAATGACTCGAACACACAGACTTCGTTGTGAGAGAACAGGTTCCGTCTCCTACCTTTGATTAAAGAAGAACCATCAGCAGCAAGGAAAGATATCTCGAATTCTATTTCGATCTTCTTAGGCCCGTTGTCTTTAATGATTCTGGAAAGACTGCAGGTGATGTGTTCGCCTTTCTTAGAAATCAGCATCATCAGACACCAACCAGTTTTCTCCAGCGAATCTACGAAGAAGGGTGGGGAAGAGAGGATTTCAGGTGCTGTTTGTAAAAGCCCATTTTGCTCGGTACCTCGAGAGAGTTTCAGAGCAGTCCAGATGAAGGTAAAACCATTTCTGGTGTCCTCATTATCTTCCGCCATTTTAAAAAGGAATTTTTTTCTCTTTTCGCTTTCTGGTAGTTAAAACTTTGATGCTTATAACTGGAGAAAATTTTCAGAAAATAGAAGAAACAACCTGCTTTCCTTAGAAACCTGTTTAGATCTGTCGCCACGTAAGAAGAATGAACGGTAAATGTACAACTTGAAAGAATGTCAAGAAGTGCCATTGACACTTATTGATTGAAGTACTTGAAATATAAGAATGCAAGTTATCTTACAAAAGCTTATCTATAAGAAACCAGATCTATTATGTTTTGAAGTAGCTTCTAAGATATTTGCAATATCAGTTTTATTTCTTAATATTTTATTGATGAAATAATTAATGATAGTAAGAAGTTAAATACTAATAAATTTATCTAATCTTCTAATTAAAGACTATTAAAGAATAGTTTATTACATACTTATTAAATAGATACTTATTACATAATTTATTAATTACTAGTTGCCTTTGACGACCAGACAGTTCACCAATCTTAACGCTCGTTAAAATTATAATATTTAAAGAGTTTATGTAATTCCTATTTTAATAGCTTTTTCATCAAAATATTTTAAAGTTTCAATTTTTTATAGTCATATAATTCACTCATAATATGATAAAGGCATTCAGCCGAACGTAAAATGTATCTTTCTAACTTTCTGTTAACTCCCGTTTAATTTATTCTTTTAAAATGGAAATGATTCAACTGCATTTAATTATGCACTTTTTATTGAAACTTTAAAAAAATTACATGTATACTTACAACAATATCGCTGAGTATTTAAACCTTATGTGTGCTAATGAATATCTTTCTTAATTTATGTAATATCTCAAAACATTTTCAACAAAATTTTTTCTGATTCATCATGAACAGATCGATTAATTAACAGTGTATAATTGTAAAAGAATCCAAAACTAAGAAAATAAACAGAATAATTCGAATTAATCTGTCAAAAATATGTTAGGCCTAACCTCGTCAGCTTGGGAAAAAAATACTTAAAAAACGATGTACTTAAAACTATAAGCATATACGAAAAATATATAAATATTGTTTCATTTCAAAAATACACAATTAACCTAAAAACAATTTTTTTACATTGTGTATCTGAAGTAAAATGAAACAGCAAACCAATTAATCAAAATCAAGTCCGTATCTGTTTAAATACAGTTGTCAGCACAATGAACACAATGCGCATGAGTAAATTTTCAACACTAGTTATGGTAACGCAACTACATGAATTTTCTATGTCAGTTAGGATAACGCTAGACAGATTAAAAAATTTTAATTTCATTTATTCTGTTTTATTTTAATTCAAAAGTACTTCAAAATGAGTCTGAAAGGTCGATTAATTAAATATGTTTAATTTTAAAAACATCAAACCTTAAGAGAATAAACAGAATCGTTTGAAATACTTGGCCAAAATCATGTTAATTCTAACCTTGTTAGAGTGGAGAAAAGAGCTGAAGCCTTATGATTACCATTTGGTGATGGGGAAATGAAAGGATTTTTTTCGGTGGCACATTAGAAATTTATTATTATTAAAGTAATTAATAATTGTAATTAATAATTAATTTTGATTAATAAATAACTTTAATTAATAGGTAATAATTAATTTTAATTAATAATCAATATATAATTTTTATTAATAATTACTTTTAATTAATAATAAAAATTTAAAAAAAACGGGGGTGCACATTTTCGATTTCTAAGGTATGCATGTACCAAATTTATTAGGTATAGGTCGAACGGTCTTGCCTGTAGAGTGCTAAAACATGTGTGTGTGTGTGTGCGCGCGCGCACGTTTGCGTGCTTATTATTGTTTTGAAGTTGGGACTTAAAAGTTTTTACAGTATTAAAAGAGCATATGTTCTCGTTTTAAACTGATGCATTTCCATCATTTCGTTGAATATTAAAAAGTTAATGTTAAAAGTAATGTTTTTCAAAAAATGTAATCGTTAATTTTTAAAGATAAAATGATTCTCATTAGCTGAATAATTGATTTATAGTAATAAACATATCTTCAAATACTAAAAATTTTCTTCAATATATTTAAGAAGAATATTTAAAGTGTTCTTAATAGGAATTTAAAGCTTCAGAAGCCAAGACAACTTCACTTGTGACGAATGTTTTCCACTCACTCGATTTTTCTATGACATCATACTTGAAAAAGACGAAATCGATAATTCAGATTTTCAATTTTTTATCACCATGACGTTGTTTAAGTTGCAATATTTGACATACATTATCAACTGTGACAGCATATTACAATTTTTCTCTACATAATGTTCTCAATTCCACGACGATGAACATGTCCGCTGCTGAGCACAAATCGAAAATCTCTTGGATATTGCCATCTTCAGTGTCGGAGAAACTTCCAGTGTGCAAGAACTCGATTAGTTTCTTCAGTGTAGGATGAACCGCGTCGGTTTTGTGCACGGTACTTTCTGCTTGTTCCTTCATCACTATCTCACACATTCTAATGAAATATGATGGACGGCTAAGAAGGACAGTCTTATGCGCATGAATAATCTTGTCTCTAACTTGAAGAGTAAAGGTTGAATTGACCGAATTTTCGTGCATATTCTTCCAATCATCTATCAGATTTTTACAATATTCTCTCTCAGACTTATTTTAGTTATAATGTGTCCTTTTACCTTTATGATACAATAGATAATCAGTCTGTCCTTTTTTAAAAAGTTAATTCGCTTCTTGAACAACAAAATGTAGCAATATTTTCCCTGCTGTTTTTGTAAGCAATAAAATTTGTTTCCATTGTTTGCTCATGGAGGACTCCACGATTGATGCTTAAAGATACAACGTGCCTTTGCATTTTACTATTTAAATCTGATTTATTGACCAGATGGAATAATAACTGCCGTGGTTACTTTGAAACAAAATGGAACACAAGCAATTAATATCAAGGTAAAATTCTGGTCCTGTTTTTGTACCATTGTATTATCAGACGAGAAGAAATTTATTTTAGTTGTATTGCGTCCTTCTACTTTAATGACACTAAGGATAATTAGTTTGCCGTTCTTTAAAGAAGTTAATTCGCTTCTTGATCAACAAAATGTAGCAATGTTTCCTCGAATGCTTTTATAAATAATAAAATATGTCCCCATTGTTTGCTCATGGAGTCCTCCACCGTCGCTGCTTAAAAATATAATGTACCTTCTTCTTTTTCTGTCATTCTTTAAAGAAGTTAAATCGCTGCTTCTGGAACAACAAAATGTTGCAATGTTTTCCCTACTGTTTTTATAAGCAATTAAACAACAAAATGTTGCAATGTTTTTTCAACTGTTTTTAAAAGCATTTGAACAACAAATTGTAGCAAAAATTTCCCCGAATGTTTTTAAAAACAATAAAATCTGTTTCCCATTTTTTGCTCATGGAATACTCCAACCATCGCTCCAAAAT
>JAOUZG010035803.1:148847-167340 GCA_026289955.1 Argiope argentata
ATTCAAATAAAAGGATAAAAATTTATGGACTTTAAAAATGCAAAGAGTCGGACATAAAGTGTTTTTCCAAGCAAGGAATATAATGGATTGCAAAAGTTTTCAATCCATTACATTCCTTGGATTCAGGAATATAATGGATGGAATTCAGTGATTTGAATTCAGTGCATTTGGGGCATTCTGGCAAAATATGCTGTACAGACATTTGACAATGACACCGCGGACACTGTGGTGGCTGTTCACCTCACAACAAAGGAATATAGGGGTATCCAGGATGTCCAAAGTGTAAAGAAGTTAAGGAAATGTTTGCTTTTCTGTTCGCTAATGATAGCCAAGGTTGCACATGAGATTTGTTAGTACGGAGTTTGTTGTTTGTCTCCAGAACTCACTATTTCTGCCATTTGGAATAAAGAAGCCATTTAATATGTTTCTTTAAGTCACTGGAATATTAGTAGTGATTGAAGCAGTCGCCGCTTTGGCAGCCTTGTCCTCCTCTTCATTTCCCAAAATTCCATGAGATGGCACCCAACAGAATAAAATAGTATACTTACGAGAAGTCAGTTTATCAGGAGCTTCTAAGACCTTTAAAGCCAAGCTATGATAAGGATAATTCAAAAACGCTTCGATCTAAACGGATGAAATTTGACATGCGGATTTTACACCAAATTTTCAGATTTGCATCAGATCTTGAGTAAAATCCGTTCAGAGGCTGCTCGAATATCCGTTAACACGAAAACACTTCACATCTATACAGTAGATAACTGCCAAATTTTGAGTCTTATTCATCTATGGTTTCAACTGTTTGCCGATCTGTACGTTCAGAAAATTGTAACCGCAGTACCTTAAATGTGTCAAATTTGGTATGGGTTTTATGACTACAGGTGTAGTCTTGGGACAAATTTTTTGTTTCAATTGGTTGGGAAGTCGTAGTAGACTTTACGACCCGCCTCTAAGGCGCACCTATTTAAACCATAAGGCTAAATTATCGAACCAACGCAACAGCAACACTGGCTGAAACTGTGGTATTGTCCTAAGGTACGGTACCCTCACCGGCATCGGTACAACCCTTCACGTAGGAAGTACGTCTCATTATCGAGGGAAGAAGCCTACCTTCATCTAATTATGTACCCTCCAGGGTGGCGAGATCCAATCAACATGCCGAAAGCATCTCATCCGAATTTCGAGGGGCCGCCTCAGGGAGGTTCAGTTGGATTGGGAAGTTTTAGAGAGAAACTCCGACCCGCCACGCAGGCACACGGATTAACCATGAAACTAAATGATCGGACCGCCGCAACAGCAACACTGGCAGGAACTGTGGTTGAGTCCTAATCGTTGAGCCATCACCGGCCACGGACCAACCCTCCCCGTAGGAATTACGTCCCGTCATCGATGGGAGGGGTCCAACCCCTACCTATTAGTGTGCCACAAAGGGTGGCGAGATCCCACCACCAAACTGGAAGCATCTCTACATAAATTACGTGCTTGGGAGATTACAATTGGTGGAGAAAAACGAATCTAAGACATAAATTCAATTTTCCGATATTATTAAGGTAGGGATTAATCACGAAATAACTCGCCAAGGCTGACAATATTCTTGGATTCTCGCCAAAGATTCAGTAATATTTTTCATAACTATTGCATGCTGATCTCATGCAAAGTGTTCTCTGGCAGTATAAATTCATTTGAGTGTATACGAGAAAGTTTTGTAAACCAGCCACAAACATCCTCTGGTTCACATTTTGTTTTTACTTTTTATGTGAAATGCTCTTTAAACAAATATTGACAGCATTCTGATTATTTCTTTACATATTTCAGAAGCCTCTACGCCCTAAAAATGAAATTTTCTGCAAGTGTTGTCGAAAGTGGAATTGCAGTTGTGAGTTGCGCGTTTATCTACGGGGTGCTAGTGGCCACGCCTTCAATGTCAAGCCTGATGTTTGTAGCTTCCATGTCAAAATTCAACATTGACAGAGAGAGTGCTTCTTTCCCTTTTCTTCTCTGCTACACGATCAAAAATACGTGCGGTAAGTGTGACCAACAGAAGGAGTTTATTGAATCCATTCACTTTTATTATTTCACTTATTTCTTAATCGGGTATCTCTTTCCGATTAGCTTCCAGTATCTCATGTCATCATTATACTAGGAACTCCATATATTTGTAGGGCTATGATAAAACGACATATAATACACCGAAGTACTAGAAAAACCGATGCGCCAATCTAATATCGTGTAGAGGCTCCAAGAGCACGCGGATATATGTCACACGACATGACGTGGCAGGGATTCAACTAATTTATAAAGATATTCTGTAGCCAGTCCACACCATGATCCCTAAAGGGTAATCCATAAAGCATGGGAGTGCGAAATGGTGGAGATCTCCTGAGGACAGCACTTTTCAATACATCTCAGAAATGCTCGATAATGTTCACGTCAGAAGAATTAGGTGTCCAAGGGGGGGGGGGGAAGAAATTCAGAAGAATGCTCCTCAAGCCACTCGGTAGCTACTGTAGACATGTGGGGTGGTGCATCATCTTGTTGGAATTGCCCCTTTCTGTCAGAATGCACACGGGACATGAATGGATATAGTGGATTAGAAAGGATGTTAGCGTACCTATGACCTGTCATAGTTGAATCTAGACGTATCAATGACCCCGTTTCGTACCAATTGAGCACGCCCCATATTATCACAGACCTTCCATCAGCTTGAACAGTTCCTTGTAGGCAGGAGAGACCGATGGATTCATGATGTTTTCTCCTCACCCATGCATTACTTCCTCCCGATACAATTGGCAACATGACTCGTCTAATCAAATAGCGTTTTTCCGTTCATTAAAAGTCCAATGACGAATTTTGCGGGCCCAGAGAAGATGGAGAGCTTAGTACCGCTGAGGCAACAATTCTGCACAGGATGGCCTGAGGCTGCAAAAGCCCATATCAATTAAGACACGTTGCACGTTGATTAAGCTGACACTTGTTGATTGGTTTTCATTCAAATCCACAACAATTTGAGGGAGTTTTGAATGTCTATCTTATGTAACGGTTCTTTTCAACCGTTGATAATCCCGTTCTGGCAAGGTCTTTTTCCGGGCGTCCCTTTGTGAGAGATCGGAAGTTTTACCGGAAACCTGATATTCGTAGTACACCATTGAAATGGTCGTGCCCTAAAATCCAAATTTCACTGCTACTTCGGAAATGTTGATCCCTTGTCTCGTGCATCAACGAAACGTCTCATTTGCAAATCACTTAAATCTCGATAACCTGCTGCAGCGTTATCCTTATAAGCCAGATAATATCCTTAGAGCTGAAGGGTCCCTTTTGCTCGATCGGTATGTTACTCGGCTACAGGCCCAAACGTCGCAGCTTCGTACTGTGACCTTCAATCGCTACACTGCCATTGTAACAGCAAGAATCGACGTAATAACCTGTTGCTTTAATGTCGCATAACGTTGATTGGCTGAACACGAAAATTATTCGCATACGACCTGCTTTACTAGTTTTTCTGGCTTATCAGTGTAGTCTCCGAGTGTGTTTGTGCAGTGGCTTACATACGTTAAATCATGTTACATACGTTACATGAAGGACTTTGTGGTCACAAAGTCCTTCATGTCGTGAGTAATACCACTGGTTGTGCTTGATCAGAAATGATCGTTCTCTGTTCCAGATCTAAAATACTATCTGTGGAGAAATGAATGAAATGCATTAATGAAGTCCACCGCGTAAAAAGATTTCGTGAGTCTGTGAGCTGGAAGTCAGACTTCTGCCCTCGGATGTTTAGGGGTCCATACCTTCAAAAGCTGTTGCATCCTTTTTTCTATTCTAAAGCGGAACACGAAAATACCAACAACTATGAACTCCATATATTTGTAACGTTCTGATAAAGCGAAATATATTACTTCTGGTATATTTCTTCTATGATATATATCGCAGTTTGTACTTTATATTTAAAAATGAATTCTTTCCGATTTATTGTCTTTAGTTATTCAGTGCAATTCAATAATACACAATGAATTTTTTTTTGAAATAACAAATGATATTTGGGCTTTTTCTTCCCTGATCTCCAAATTATATAAATTTTGTTAATAGATGAAAGTAATTTTTGCAGTCATGTATTTCCAATTACCAATGATTAAAGCGTCCTAATAAAAGATTATTTTGTCAGCCGTCAGTGACTGACTAGGGATAGACGAAAACACTGGTCAATCACCGATGATTGACCAGAATTGGAAAGTAAATATGGTGTCAGTTGCTGGTTTCTGACATGGCTTGAGGTCGGGATGCAAAGGAAAGTATTGGTCGTGGTTGATTGAAGCATGTGGAATCAATATTATTGTTTGGAGGATGCTCTTTGACAATAAATGGTTATTTCGATTTCTATGGATTAATGTCTGAATACCCAAGAGAAAATACAGGAGGATTAAACGTTAACTCATACCAAATACATCAAAATATACAGATTATGAAGTATCCATCATCTGTATATTTTGCAGTTGATATATACTTCTTGCAGGACAATGCTTCCTGTGATAATGCTGGCATTGCCAACCCGGGGTTCAAAAAGCATGACCCAAGCTTTTAGTTGTCCTGCACAATCCCCAAATCTCAATCCAATTCGGAATCTGTAGGATGAGATAAACAAGGATATCAGGTTCCTGGATCTAGTATTGTTGGAATTCCTGGCCTCACCATAGCATGATGCAACACTTTCGCGCAAGCGCATTGGTGAGGTCAGGGGAAAATCACATGATCCCGCAGTAACAGCTGTGAGTTCAAGTTTCAGTTTCGGTTTAGTGTAGCTTTGGTTGGATTCGGAGTAAGAACGGATCCAAAGATGGCTGTATGCGATGTGAAAGATTCCTACAACTAAAATGATATATGTATATATTTGTAAATAATTATCTGTGCCTGTGTCCTCGTCCAGCAAATAAAAAAAAACGAAAATGAAAACCCTGGACTAATGCTTTCGATGTTGTGATCTAATTCACGTTGGAATACTTCGATTCTATCTCATTTAGAAGTTCCCGGAACGAAAAGGTAAGAGTAAATTTTCTCTTATATTTAGATATTTGAATTTGGGGCCTAGAAATCCCCAAAAGTATCATCAAATCTTATAGAACTGGTCAGCGCAGTTTGTCGGATATAATATTAAATTTTTCATTCAGTATCTCGCAAAGTAATAATAAGAATGCATGCAATATTAAGGACAAAATGGGATTCTACATTTTTTTTAACCCTTCAACCAGTTTTAACGTAAAAAGTCGTTCTAGAGTCACTTCTATAAGAATCGAACACGTACTTTTAACTATTCAAAAATCTGCAGAAACGCAGTAAAACGTTTTCTGAAAATTTTCCTGATATCTTTTGCGATCTAAAAATCATCAGTGCTTTCTCTTTTTATGATAATTGCCGTTTTGCAAAGATTCAGATTATTTGTATTCGACGGTGAATGGGTTAAAAGAGTGGTTATAATAATTTGACCACTTAGTACTTAGCATAATGAACAAAATTTTGTAAGACGTCTAAAAAGATATAAATTATGTCTATCAAAATTTGAAGTTTAAAAATATTCTATTAGGATAACCATTAATATGAAGTTGCACAAAATATTTAAAGAAATTTTCAGAAGCTACAAATACCTGCAAATGAACTGACTCCGAAATATTATTAGCTTAACAATAATGTTTAAATATTACTTATTCTGTCTATGGTTATTTCAGGGCCCGTGATTGGATTTTTAGGCAGCATATTTGGTTTGAAGAAAATAATCCTATTGGGCAGTTTTTTGTCGTCGTTAGTTATAGCTGCTTGCTTCTTTGCCGAAGACATCTTAACAGTCACTATCTTATGGGGAATTGCTTTTGGTAAGTAAATATACAAATATGTAAAGAAATTAAAAAATGTAAAAAATTAATATTTATATTTACAAAAATAATATATTTACAAACTTTTAGCTATCGAAATATTTTTATGGTTGTTAAACAAGTTGAAAAAAGACGTTTCTTTTTCAAAGTAACGAAATTGTTTTTATTTAATAAAATCGTAATAACTGAAGAGTTTCCTTTAAAAAAACTGCTCTTAATTTTTTGTATTTTCTTTCTTTCGGAAGTTACATTGATTTTATGTTTTTATTACAAATTTATTACAAACGTATTTACAATAGCAATTTACGTTAAACAATTTACGTATTTATTACAAACGACTGGTTAAAATTTGATCGTTATCTGTTCCACGTCTAAATTACGATTTGTGGATGAATGAATGAACTGCATGAATAAAGTCCGCCACGTAAAAATGGTTGTGACGTGTGTGCAGCTAAGTCTCACTCTTGGCCTTAGTTGGCTGACAGGCCTGCCAAAGGCCTTGAAAAGTGCCATAAGTAACAACAACAACAACATAACTTTCATAAGGTACCCTGGAAAACGGACATTGAAAATGAAACAGAAATTAATAGGTTGTCGTATTCTTAATGCAAGTACCGGGTGTCCAAAAAGGTCCCGTACTCCAAATTTAAAAAATCATTATCCATGATTTTTTTTCAAGTATATTAAATTTTGCCATACGAATAATGAAACCATGGACATGTTTGAAGCTTTTTTTTCGGTAGACTTATCTCAAAAAATCTTTGGCCACCTCTATCCCCTGATCTGACCATCCCGGACTTTTTCTGTGGGGATATTTAAAGGACAAAATTTATGAAAGTAATCCTCAAACAATAGATGATATGAAAATCGCAATTGCCCAAAGGATACAAGAAATCACTCCTAGCATGTTAAAACGCATTTCGAAAAACATGCGCAAACGAGTTCAGCTTTGTCTCCAAGAAAGGGGTGGACATTTTGAGCATTTTTTATAAATGTAAGTTCAGTATTTTTTTCCTTAGTTAGGTTAAAAGTGCTTTTTATCATTGGCATAAAAATAATTCTTTTTAAACCTATTGTTTTTGTAAAATAAATTCACAAATCACCAGTACGGGAACTTTTTGGACACACTGTATTTATATAAATTTTTTCTCAAAGTAAACAAACCTTTCTGAATAATTTGCTTTCTTTTTCAGGTTTCAGTTTCAGTATGGGTGTCTCCTTTTTGCCACAGATTCTTAGTATGCATTTTTCAAAGCATTTGGACAAATCCATCGGAGTCATTGTCGGTGGGGAATGCGTGGTATCATTTTTTATTACATTACTGACGGACTATTCGCTGAAAACTTATGGACTATCTGGAACATTCTTGATATTATCTTGTGTTGTACTTCAAAGCATACCGGCTGCCATGTTTATCAGAAAAACGAAAAATGTCGAAAATCCCGATCATCTCGACGAAAAATTACAAGAAAAAGTGAAACCAGACACTTATGAAGAAGATCTTCTTCCCAATCTAAAAGTGGAGTTACAGTTAAATCAAAATAGGCACGATGAACAAACTACTCTCGCGGTTACGGCCAAAGAAATGGAAAAGAGTTTGGATAAAAAATCGTTACTTTCAGTTTTTAAGGTGTTCTTGGACCCAACGTATATTCTTATTTTAGTAACTCAAGGTGCGATGTTTTATATTTATACAATGATAAACATAATACTTGTTGATGTTTCCATAGATCATGGCGTTTCTACGACGGAGGTGGTGTACATTTTGACTAGTTTTCAAGTAGCCGATGCTATAGGACGCTTTACCCTAGGTTTTGTTACAGACTATGGCTGCCTGTCAAAAGCAAATTTTTTAGCTACGTGTTTCGTTGCCATTGGCTTTCTGCTGGTTGCTTTCATTTGGATAAAGGGATTTGCGGGAATGATGGCTATCATTATTGCCATTGGATTTTTTAAAGGAGGTTTACTGTTGATAAGCCCCAGCATTGTCATGCATTACATAGCTAAGGAGCATCACAGCATGGCAGTTGCATCAAGAGGCTTCCTGTATAGCCCTATGAGCTTTACACAAGCTCCTTTGATTGGTAAGATACTGTTAACAATCAAAATTTATAACTGTGCCTTTCGTTCTTTTACTTTTCTCTAAGCCGGTATTCTGGCATAGGAGTAGCGTGTCTTCCTCATTATCTAAGTTCAAATCCCGGTTTCGGAATGGTTGTTCTTGTATGTTTTATCTATTCGGCATGTGAATGTACCCCCACCCCTCATAAAAATAGGCTGCGCAAGTGAATGTGATGAGTGAGTAGCAAAAAAAATAATTTTTCTGTTATTTTATTTGAAAATATAATATATAGCTTTCAAAATCGAGTGAAAACAATATTACTAAATATTAAAATATTCTCAATAACGTTTCGAGCTTCTATAACCGAATTTTTACTAAAGTGAAAAAAAATACTTAGTTGGTAGTAAGAGTCGTTAAGCATTACATATAATTATTTTAAACAAGAAACATTCTACAATCTTACAAAAAAAAAGTGAAAAAGTTATGAGTTTCCGAAATTTCTCAATATGTATGAAAGCCTCTTGCAGAAACCTACTCCGCATTTCTCATATATATATTTAGCATTGTTTTGCTTACATTATTACATTTCATAACACCTGCAGTTTTATATAAAATTTTGGAAATTGTGAGCAATTAATCATCATCTGGAATGACAATTTTGAGAATTATAGATAGTTTACTATCATCCAGAGTTGCAGTTTGAAAATTGTAGACCATTTACTATGATCCAGAGTCGTTGTTTGGAAATTATAGGACATTAGGTATTATACGGTAAAATTAGAAAAAAATATTTTGTTAAAAAATAAGATATGCTGGTATCTTGAAGCCGAATAATATCGAGTACATAAACTAGATATCTACATTCGTTATTAAATATAGTAGCTGGATATCTATATTCTTATTCGTTTTGTTTACTTCTAAGCCATGATTTAAGGTAATAAAGCCTTAGTTACAAGAATTAAGGACTCCACATTCGAAACCTTATGCTACTAAAGATCTGTGTATGGCAGTTAGTGCAATCCTTAAATGACATCAAGAAATAAACGTCCTATCGTTAGTGCGGTGCGTTAATTTGAAGCGGGTGTTACTTCATTTGAATAAATCTCAGATTGTCAAAGTTCGTTCAAGTATAACTTCTACAATGTTTCAAAATGGGATTCTAATGTAATCTGTTATTCTAATAAATTCTAAAGTAATGTACCAAAATTCTGAATTCTTGTTATAATGAGAACGGGAGTTTTTAAGAAGTAATGGATGTAAATATAAGATGTAATAATAAGTGTTTTCTAAAATTATATCAATCATTTTTCAAACTGTATGAATTTTTAATTTCATTTTAAACAGGTCACTTCCGAGATACCTTGAAATCTTACGACGGGTTGATTTGCATTCTTGTTGGGGTTTGCTTCTTGAGTAGCACCATTTCTTTCCTGATACCTCCATTCGTAAGATTCAGAGAAAGGAGAAAAGATTTGCAGGTAATCAAACATCTCAACTTTAAAAAATAGTTTTTACTTCACGAAATGAAGAATTTAATGAAATTTTTAAAAATTAAATGTTAAAATTATTTTTACTTGCTTTCTTTTAACTCGACTTTTTGAAAGATGAAACTTTTTAGTAGACATTTTTTTACGTTTTGATACGCCAGATTTCTGTATCTTTCCACTGCTACATGCTCCCTCTATAAATACAGTATCGTTACAAATTTACATTATTGGTAGCACAAAAAAAAATATATTTAAAAAAAACATTTCAATGGAACATTCAACGGATTCCAGATCAGTAATATTCAATATTGGTAACCATTTGCCAATAAAAATTAAGGTTCTCGAAAGTACAGGAATTAAAGTGATATCAAGACAAAGTATTCAGCCGCGTTTTGCTGCTTTTAATTCCTTACTTTCTTGAGGAATAAAATGTCTTTATCCGTAGCGCGCCTTCCTCGTGTTCTGGGAGTTCCGGATTCGAATCCCGGCTCGGACATGATTGTTCTTCTGTGTGCCTTCGGTGGGATGTTTGACTGTGCTCCCCTGTAAAAAAGGGTTGTGCAAGCAAATGTGGCGAGTGTCTAGCTAAGTCGTACTCTTGGCCCTAGTTAGCGCTACTTCAAAAACAAGAGACGCTCCTTTCGGCTTAAATCTGCTGCTGTATCAGCAGGGGGCTTGTCCACAGGCAAGTGCCATAAGTAACAACAACAACATGTCTTAATCCGTAATCAAAATTATTGGACTTCACACCCTTCAACGACCGAACGGATTTTTCGTAGCAAAATTTTAATATTTTAATATCGACAATATCATTTAACAGAGTGATTAAAATTCAATCTTTATTCAAACTTGACGGTGACGCTGAAATAATATTAAGCACCACAGCATTTGTTATCATGGATTCTGAAGTATACTTCTTGATCGGTTGATAATGATTAAAATTAAAAAAAGTTAAAGAAGTTTTTATTATTATTCTAAGAAGTAAAAACATATTTCATCAAAAGGACACAGCTCAAAAGAAGTCTTAAAAGTATGGAGGAGTCATAATGCATAAAATAGGGAGGAAATGATAAATAATCATTAAATTTAACATATTGTTACGTTTTTAGTG
Organism: Argiope argentata; assembly: GCA_026289955.1. Classification (NCBI taxonomy): domain Eukaryota; kingdom Metazoa; phylum Arthropoda; class Arachnida; order Araneae; family Araneidae; genus Argiope; species Argiope argentata. Next base: position 159,363 of record JAOUZG010035803.1, read on the forward strand.
TAGCGGGTTCGGATTGAATGGACTTTACTTGAGGACAGCACAAACAAATTTATTTACAGATATTTACAGGTATTTACAGGATGATTTGATAAAGTAAAACTTCAGATAAACAAATCCAGCAGTCGACAGTCACTTACTTGCAAGTCTTACGCACAATAAACACAAACTGCAAAACAGATATCATCTAGTACAGCAAACAGTAAGTCACAGGGAGCTCAATAACACAATGTTAACAGCAAACGTAAACATAGCTCACTAATATCAAGCGAGAAAAGTAATCCGCTAGTCCTGCGAAATGCTTCCCTTCTGGGAGAAACTGCCGAATGCGGCAGCCCGTCCCTTATATAACCGGGCGAGTGAGACGAGAAACTTCAGAAATCACTGCGAGCGATCCAGCGACTACCAGACTATTCCTTTCGCCAAACCAACCTGGATGGCAACAAGCTCTTCAACGCCGTCGCCAATTGCTCTCCTTTCCATGCGTTTCAGCGGCATTCGCCCGCTTGTAACAATATATTATATATATGAGATAATTAAAATAGTAATTAGCTTACAGTTTTTCTATCGGCGTGCTATTCTTTCACAATTATTTTTTCAATAAATAACGTTGAAAGAAAGATCCAGTGCATTTGAAAAAATATGCGTTTAAAGTTTTTTTTTAATATTATACATTTTAAACTTAATATTTCGTGTGTCACATATTAAACGTGATTTCCCTAAATATGAGAGAAAAACATTACCAAATCAACTTTACATTATATTGTGTAAATCTACGTACACATGCACGCAGTTTGTAACAATTTTATACATTAATATTAAGCAATTTTATTCATTAATATTAAGCAATTTACTAAAAAAATTTTTTAAAAAACATACTTTATTTTTGACTTGAGATGGGAAGACATTTATCGTGAAATTTCCTTTCAGTAAATATCATTCAAATAAAATTTAATTTTCCGATTGTAATTTCTTTTTAAAAAATTCTAATGTAAGTTACTTAGACACAATTATGCCGATTTAAAAAATAAAATAAACAAAGATGTTCTATTTACGCTTCCAGTTTTTTAATAAAATAGGATCAATGAGCATAGCATCATAATCCCATGTTAATAGATATAATGTTTGTTACCAACTGAGCTTTATGTCACTGTCCATGCAGCTCAAGATCGCTATCTTTTTTTCTCTTATATATTCCTTTTTTCTTTGCAATATACTTCGTAATCAAAATGGCTCTATCAATTTCATGTTCTCAGGAATTGAGGTTATTATTAAAAAATAGTGATCTGTTTATATAATGAATAATCATTTATAACGAAATGAATGCTCATTAAAAATAATTCAAATGAATTTTTGCATTTTAGATTATAACTATCAATGAAAGCCTCTAAACATTCATTTGAAAATCCTTCAAAATAAAATATAAAACGTCTCTTAAACAATTTTTTGTGTAGAAACCATCAGCTAATCATATTTCCCACAATTAGCTGATGGATGTTTTCAACTTTTTCCCAAAATGCAAATGCAATATCCCTTCTGATAGATTTTTGAAAAAATATTTGGGCAAAATACAAATATTACACGTTTAGTAATTGCTAAATACTACAAAGACAACAACAATAGAATATTATTTCCTAAATCTATTGAAAATAAGATATGGAGACTAATTTACAAATTTTTAGGAAAAGTAAGAAACACACACTCTCACACAAACTGATATTTCATCGCAAATAATGGCGTGAAACGCCAACTAATTGCGCTCAAAAGAATTGCATTTTACATTTCAGAGGCAATTATTCTTTGACGCAGCGTTTATGATGTAATTTATAAAGGCTAGTCGTTGGCCATCACGGTGTTGTTGTTGTTACTTATAGCACTTTTCAAACCCACTGACAAATCTGTTATCAATTTAAGCCGATTGAGCGTCTCTTGTGTTTCAGAGGAGCCAGCTAGGGACAAGAATACGACTTAGTTACTCATTCATCACGATGACTTCCACGGACTCCCTTTTTACGGGAGAATCACATTCACACACCTCACATATAGAACATAGGACAACCATGCCCAAACCGTTAGTCGAACCCAGGACGCCCAGATCAAGAGGAAGACTCACTACCTCTAAGCTAGAACGCCGACAGAAAGGGTGTTAAGGGTTTGACTACGTATGGAAAAATTGCAACAATTATGGAATGATGAGAAGACGAACATACCTTTTCCTTTTGCAAGAATGTAGATCGTCACAACAAATGTCAGCTGAGGACGGATACTTTCGATACTCTTCTAATCCAGGCACCATCTGGTGAAGCTTGTACAGTTGAAAAATGACACAACCTTTGAACCATTATTGAAAAAATTAAACCCGTTCATCTTGTCAAAAATCCATGATAATCATAAAAATTAGACCGGATATAATGTATGTATATTTTCTAATGTATCCATGATGTGAATCATTAAATTACAACCAGATCGATAACTTTGTTAACTGATCAGCCATTTCTGGAATTTCTGGATATTTGAGCACTACTTGAGCATCCAAGTAAAAAATCGTATATTTTTTATGATTTTTATAAGGTGAGAACCTGGTGTTGTTTTGGTTAGGAGGGTTTGGTGTCTCCGAAATTTGAAGGGAAAAAATATTCGTTCTTCATTGGTAGATAGCGAGTTACCTGACCCATTATACTTGAGTTTATTTTGCAAGTATCATTTGAGATATTTAAAGTTACTATCAATAGCTTTTTGTCTGCCGTTTTTATGAAATGATGTACTTTTCCAGTTTGTTTAGGATTTCTTATTTTTAAATAATTAATCTCGCGCTGAGAATATTAATTGTTTTTTTAATTCTTTTTTTAACTATCGCAATTTTGTAAAACGTGACTTATGTTTATTCTTTAATGATATTATAAGCGTCATTCTTACTAATGGTATTTCTCAAAATACTGTAAATATTATAATAGAATTTTAATATCAATCTGCATTACGTTCATTGGAATTTACCACGTATACAATAGCTACCAGTAATACTGAACTGTTCGTCAATATTACTGGGTGTGTTTTTTTAAATCTTAAAATGGGTCGGGCTCCAAAATTTTGTTTGCCAGCTAGAAAAATTTAAAATGAAAGTTTAAAAATATTATCATTAGAAAGAGAGAGAGAGGAAACTGATTTAAACTATTTAATGACTTAAAATAATTAAAGCAGATAATCAATTAAAAAATAATAATATTCTCACATGGTAACTTGAAATTTGAGACCGTATATTTCCTTTTTTTAAATACTTTTTCTTTTATCTTTGTGTGTTTATTCCTTTTTTTTTTTACGGTTTTATACGCTGAATTTTGAATCACGCTGCGTAATGTATTTTTTCTTTCGCATCTTTGGGAAGCCGAATCAAATGAGTAATGAGATGACCTTTTGTCTGATGTTTTCAGGTTTATTTCTGTGAATTTTGGAGATCTTGAAAATCATTACGTGCTTGAAACGACTGACTGCTATTTTGGCATTTAGTACTTTACGATAAATTAAATCTTTTTTGTAACATCAACAGATATCGCGGTCCTCTGGCTATAATAGATAGGTAATTTTTGTAACGAAAATCACAGAAAATCATGGTAACGAAAATAACGGCAGTAGTATTATATAAAGAATCATTTCCATATTTATGGTGGCGCTAAATTCATGAAAAAATAAGGAATCATAAATGGAAGAATTTTAATTTCATGAATGAATTCATTACATTCAGGAAGATTTTAATTACACGAAGGATAGAATCAGATTTCGGACCATTTTAATTTTCTGGTATTCATCATATTCAGGATACTCTTTGAGTTATACACTGAAGTGACAAAAGTCATGGGATAGCAATATGCAAATATACAGATGGCAGTAGTATCGCAGCGAAAAAGTATAAATGCGCAGTTCGTTTTCCAGAGCTTTCATTTGCGTTCAAGTTATTCATGTGAACAGGTTTTTCGTGATTTATGGCGGCACGTCGAGAATTAACAGACTTTGAACTTGGAATGTTAGTTGGAGCTAGAAGCATAAGCCATTCCATTGCGGATATCATTAGTGAATTCAACATTCCGAGATCCACAGTATCAAGAGTGTGCCGAGAGCATGAAATTTCAGGCATCCCATCCCATCATGGACAGCGCAGTGGGCGACCACTTGCACTTAACGACCGACACCGCCGACGTCTGTGTAGAATGGTCAATGTTAATAGACACTCAACAATTCGTCAAATAACTGAAGGAATCAATGTGGGACTTACGAGGGACGTGTCCGATAGGACTATGCGGCGAAGTATGTCTTCCTTGGGCTATGACAGCAGAAGACCGACTCGAGTGCCTTTACTGACAGCACGACATCGCCTGCAGCGACTCTCCTGGGCTCGTGGGCATATCGACTGGTCCCTAGACCAGTGGAAAACCGTGGCATGGTCAGATGAGTCACGATTTGGGTTGTTACGAGCTGATGGTAGAGTTCGAGTGTGGTGCAGACCCCACGAAGCCATGGACCCAAACTGTCAGCAAGGCACTGCTCAAGCTGATGGTGGCTGCATAATGGTGTGGGCTGTTTATACATGGCATGGACTCGGTCCTCTGTTGCAACTGAACCGATCATTGACTGGAAATGGCTATGTTCAGCTGCTTGCAGATCACTTGCAGCCATTCATGGACTTCACGTACCTGCACAACGATGGGATTTTTATGGATGACAATGCGCCATGTCACCGGGAAAGAACTGTTCGTGATTGGTTTGAAGAACATTCCGAACAATTCCAGCGCATGATCTGGCCACCTAGATCGCCCGATATGAATCCCATCGAGCATTTATGGGACATCATCGAAAGGTCCGTTCGTGCCCAAACTCCTGCACCATCCACACTTTCACAATTACGAACGTCTATACAGACAGCATGGCTCAATATTCCTGCAGAGGACTTCCAACAACTTGTGGACTCCATGACAAGTCGAGTTGTTGCACTTCGCCGGGCAAAAGGAGGACCGACACGATATTAACAGTCATCCCATGACTTGTCACTTCAGTGTATAACATAATGTAACCCAAATGGTTTTAGTCTTAGCGACCCTACTTGTGAAGCAAAAAAAAAAAGTAAAAATTGTAATTTGCTATGCATATGTCAATGTATCATGTCAGAACATAATTTCTCGAACTTCCAGTCATTGAAAACGTTTTACTTAAATATACAATCTAATCTACTTTTAAAAGAATTTTTATTAATGTTTGAAGAAAACATCGAAACAAAAAGTGGCAGGTTTTGCAACGTACATCATTAATCAAACAATTTAAACTATTTTTTAAAAAGATTTTTATTCAAGTTTGAAGAAGGATTTCATAAAGTTACAAAAACTAAAAAAAATAATCTCGACAAGAAGTGGCAAATTGAAGATTAAAAAATGTCTTTATTTCGAAATGGTAGCCATTCACCTATATTTTTGAGTGTTCTAATGCCTATTTTTGAAAAGTTGAAATTAAAAATTCAATTCCTTGCCCAAGCATTTTTGTTGACGCCAAAAGCCTCAGCACTTTGAACTTTTATTGAAGCACCACGTGCTCGTGCAAGTTTAATTATATTTTTATTCATTTCAATTGTTTCATTGAATTAGTCACTTTAGTATTGCAAACGATCATTAAAAAAATTGTCTCGCGTTTAATGTTTCAAAAAAATATCACACTTCCTATTTATTTCACTTCATATAATCACGTGCTCAAAATTATATTTTTTAAGGTTTTATTTGCTGTAGTAATGAACTTATATTTTTAATCAGAGCTTTTGCAAAGGCAATGGCAATCTGCTATTAAAAGCTGATTTTTTGAAATGCTCGTGCATATAATAAAATTTCAATTCATTGTCCACTTCTTTTTGTTGACGCCAAAAAACCTAATCCCAAAAACAACATCATGTTCTGACATGATAAAATTCTTCTACATGTTATGCTCGGTATATAACTATCCTTCTAAATATAGTCAGTAATTATATTATTTCAATGAATATATTGAATATATTATAGGAAGATAGATGTTTATTGTATGAATTTTCTTTATTAACTGTATATTTTTTCTCTCTCGGTTTCAACAGCAAAAGCAGGAAAGCGAATACTGAATATGGTTAGAAACTGGTTTTGCCAAATGAAAGAGCATCAATGGAGATCCCATTCTGAAAGAACTTTTCACGTTGTTCATTATTAGTGCAGAAGATTTTACATTATACACCTTAGTACTGTTTTTATGATCAAGACTTTTGAAATTTACTAAAACAAAACCTAAGACCATTTTTTTTATCTCAGGAAATCTCAGGAATAAAACTCTGTTGATATATTTTTATATTATTATTCAGTAAAATATTTTTTTATTATTTAAAAATATATCATTCTATAATTATTATATTATTTATAATTTTGTATAATAATTTTATATACCGTCCAATAAAATTATACAGAATTATTATATAAGGTTATATTAACTTTATATTACTATTTTATAAATAAGCAGCATAAAATTATTATGTAAATTTAATATTAACTCTTTACTACATAAATTAATAAAGCGATGAAAAAATTATTCAATGATGGAAATAGCTTTATTTGATTATCAATAAAATAAAGCTATTATCATATTAAAAGAAAAATAAGGAAAAAGTTTTATAATTTGGGTTTTTTACGGAACCATATATAGGCTCGTATGCAATTAGACAAAAACCATTACAATTGAAAAGCGGAAAAATTATTTTTGAGCATCGAATTATTTATTGTCGAGAAAGATGAAAATATCATCTCCACGAAAATATTTTTTTTGTCAAAAAGTACTTACGTTTTACTTTGTTATCGTCCCCCCCCCCTTTTGTTTTGAAAATTAATCACTTGCACTTCAGTTCTGCTTTTTCACCCACTTGCAAAAAAAGTGAGGTTATTACGAAATGTCATAAAATCAAAGACAATTTTTTATCCCCGTTTTATTATTGTTAAATATATGTGTGATGGATTTAAATAGTTTGAATTATTTTATGATACTTTATATCAAAATAAAGCTGAATCAAAACTTAAGTGCCATATATGTACCAATATGCGGTAAAGGGTTAATATTAAATTATATTGAATAGTAAATCTCTTTATTGTTCCATTAATTTCTTTGTAATTTCGTGAAAGGCACTTTTCCGTCTTGAATTTAGTATTACTGTTGGTATTTTCACTTCAAAAATTCCCATTTTAAAATTTATCTCGCTTTTTTCTATACATCTACAATATTAGCGTGTCTTGTGTTGATCCTTATAATAAAATATAACAAAAAATTAGTTTAAAAAATTAAAAAAAAAAAACTTATACCACTTTTCTTCTAACAATTGAACCCAAAAATACATTTATAATATTTTTAATTCCAAAATTACAACTTTCAGTGGTATAGTTACAACAATTTTTGTTGTGATCACATCCATATTAATAGACAGACATCAACAAACTTGTTTGAAAATTCGATAAACGTCGGCAATTTCGTGATGAATTTTTCGTTTATCGAACTCGCCCGTCTTTAGAGTTTTCATCAAACTCACACATTCCAGTTTTAATTATAAATAATAGATTCTATTGATTCTTCTATGGACGTCGTTTTTGAAATTTCTCGGATAAACAACCGAGAATAACAATTGTTATAAATAACATATCCATAAACTTAGTTACAAAGAAAAAAAGTGAAATGATAAATATCACTTTTTTAAAAAAGCCTTATTTATTACATTTTTAATACAAGTTTATTAAATCATTGGAAAAGAAGAGCAAATCAAAAGAAAAGAATAAAAGACAATCAAAAAGAATTCATTGTCTCTTATTGCTTGTATTCTTTCTGTTTACAAAAAATGAACGTCTATATCTATATTTGTCTATCTAGTCTATGTCTAGAATGTCTATATTTTAACAAAATATAGAATTCTTCTTCTTCTTCTTCTTCTTCTTATTATTATTATTAT